>JBBPDA010057629.1:0-13422 GCA_037974385.1 Arnoldichthys spilopterus
GCCCGGGCCGGGACTCGAACCTGAGACCTTCAGGTCTCAAAGGCAGTGTCCTAACCACTAGGCCACCACTGCCCAAGATGAGGCTGATACACTCCAGAATATCCGATAATATCCTCACTCCTTCATTGGGTGGGCAATTAAATATTAATCTTCTTTATATTTTAAGCAACTAATAAAAACAGTGCTGGGCAAACCTCTTTGTTAAATTTTTTTTCTTATTTTAGGGCTAGAAAGAAAGTCAAAAGTCTTTAAGTAACCTGTGACTACGCCGAAATGGTCCCTAGCTTAGTTCATAGCAAGACATTTTTTTTTATAAAACATTTGACAACTTAATGTGTATGTAAGAGCTCTTGTGGCTGATTATCAGTGTGTTTCTCTTTTCCACCTCCCTCCCCCCTCAGGGTCTTTGCTCTGCCACTGTAGTTGTAATTCTCTTTTAGGCTTTTGACAAAGCAGGAAACATGAGCATTATTTCCCTGTGGAGGAAAATGCTGAAATGCTCCATGTTTGTAGGTTTTGCTGAACAGCCTGACTCAGCATTGGCAGTCCGACTCAGGCGCTCTCCTTCTGGTTAGAACTGGGCAATTTACTGAACATGTAATGTATAGTAGCTTGTTTTATGTAGAAAATGGATATATCGTGTGTAAATTGTCTTGTATTTTTCATGTTGTTGGTGTTTAAAGTCTTTTTGTGTAACAACCTGATTTAAATAAACACTAATTGACCTGCTGGTTTTATGAACTCAACTGCAAACTGCCTACTTCGTATTATGGAGATGGACAACCACCCCTTGTTGTAGTGCATGCAGAATGAGACCTTGCACTGTCCTGAAAAAAAAACATGAATTTCCAAGGAAAATAAGTAGCCCTGATGGCAGCGTATGTCTCTCTAAATATTCCAATACACACTTCATGTTCTCACACATGCAAGTTGCCCAAGCTGTGGGTAGTGTTCCATGACAGATGTTGGCTTTTGCAACTTTCACTGTTTAGTCTTGATGGTCTTTTATTATATTAGCATGACAGTTTGTGCTAACAATTTTTCACATCTATTCAATTGACACTTTTAGATCTTATTGGTACTCTGTTGCTGTGAGTGAGCCCATCTGCTCTTCATTTTCAAGCCTAGGTTTCATTTCCTATTAAATATGAGGAATATTATTGAGAATTGGTAGAGGAATTGGTACAGTAAATCTGAGAATCTAGTTAAGCTATTCAGCAGCTGTGGCATGTGCAATGAGATTCTTCCTCACCCACTTACCCTTTTAAATTGAGCCATAATATTACTGACTGATGCATCCAAAGCTTAGTATGAGGGCCTGCCCTGTTCCTTGACCCTAACAGTTGGTGTGCAGGAAAATTAGAGCAAGTGGGGGGTGTATAACAAAAATCCTCTGATGCTATGAAATTTATAGGGCTTCCAGTCTTCCAGTAGAAATGTCTCTGTTATATCCAGATGGCAACAAACATGCTTTAGCCACATGATGTGTGAAAACAATGCATTTAATGCTGCTTCTGCTAATCCACAGATCAAGTGCTATTGGATAAAACAATATGATCCACACAGAGAATTATGAGTAAACAAAGGATGCCCCTGTGCTGCTGGTTGACGGCGGGGTCAGACGGTCGAGCCAAATGGAGTCGTGCCATTTATAGAGCCGGTCGCTGTGATGAGTAATAGCTTTTCTCTAACAAATCGATGGCTAGTATTGTAACAATAAAAGGCCGTGTTTCTGTGTCATTTTGACCTCCCACATGTTTGTACCAACAATCCTGACTACTGGGCTCCATTCCAGGCCCCATTATTTTTGATAGATCTCTCCGTGAACATCACTTTGCTCCTTTGTGCAGATAATAGTTTGAGTTTTACCTCCCTGCTGCTTTGAACAATGTGTGGAGCCCCCAGTTGCCTTCATCTGGAACAGGGCTGCTGAGCAGACTGGAGCGCTGAGCTCAGCTTGGTCTGAAATGCGACAGGCCTTTCATCCCACCGCCCGAAACCAGATGGAGTGTTATTGGATGTTTGATCGAGGTTACAGTTTTTATACACATCTTTCCATTTGAAATGTCTGGGGAGGTTGGTTGATTTCTATAGAGAATGTGCCAGTCCTGGCGCCACAACAACTTTGTCAGAAAATCTCCCTGTTGCAATTACACAACAAAGTCATGGAAAAACACCACCAGCAACTTAAAAACCATAACCATGAAGCATGCTAATCTAAAACCTAATGCCACAGCAGGCATGAAAAATGCTTATGGACCATTAATATTTCATGACCTGTACATGGAAGTAAACATTTGCTTAGAGGGCCTGTGTTAAGCTGTTTTAGTAAAAGAATATTTTGAGTAGCAACCTCGCAATCCATGGCAATGAGGATAACAAAGATGCAGTCACTTTTTCGAGCAAAATCAATTTTATTTGAAACACTCTTTGCTCTCTCAGGGTAGTCTCAGGGTGTTTTTGCAGGTCTTCCAGGCACATTTTTTATTGGTCTATCTGTAGGTGTTAGAATGGTGGATAGCAATGGTTGCTAAGTGGTAATTGGGCAAATGCTGCCTTCAGGCTGTCAGTTTTACTTTACTAAATAAAATTTAACCATATTTTTATAACTGAAAGATCTATTTGTAAAAACTAATATGAGCATGTGCTGTATGATTCTTCTAACTATATAAAATATTGCTCATCTGATGGACATTCGTTGCTGTTTATTTTCTTACAGTAATTCAATTAAACTTACTCCCATTTAATGACAAAATAAACAAAAAACGGCACAAACAGCAGGGAGCCGCTTAATTCAGACGTTCGTGTGGACAGCACCTAAAGCTCGACTTGACTATTAACGTGAAACTCGTTTAGGAGCAGCATGAGAGAATGTCTAAAGCTGTTCTTATGAAGTTTTCTTCAAATTTTGAACCATGGAGCAGCAGTGAAAACCTGATTTTTGATTACCATTAGTTTCCTGCTGTTTTCCTGGTATACATGCACAACTGCCCTATGCCTGCATCAGCTACCCACTGCTCCTACACAGATGGGTTAAATGCAAAGGTCACATTTTGTTGTGGTGCATGGTGTGCTGTGCTGTGGAGTGTTCACAATGACAATCATTACGCACTTCATCATTATCTAATTGTTGTATACTGTAGCTCATTATGCTACAATTCCAAATCAGAAAAAGTTGGGACGGTATGGAAAATGCAAATAAAAAAAGAAAGTAGTGATTTCTAAAATTACTTTGACTTGTATTTCATTGCAGACAATATGAACACAAAATATGCCATGTTTTGTCTGGTCAGCTTTGTTTCATTTGTAAATATACATCCTTTTCTGTCATTCAGACCATACCAGTTGGGAAAGGAGTATTGTAGGGCTAGTAATGAGGTAAATTGGTTAAATAATGAGGTGCTTTGAAACAGGTGATGTCAAATGGTGATTGTAATTGTGATTTGCTACAAAAGCAGCATCCAAGAAATGTCTAGTCCTTTAGGAGCAAAGATGGTCCGAGGACCACCAGTTTGCCAACAAATACATGGGAAAGTTATTGAAATGTTTTAAAAAAAATGTTCCTCAAAGAAAGATAGGAAGAGATTTGGATATTTCATCTTCAACAGTGCATAACATCATTAAGAGACTCAAGGAATCTGGAGGAATTTCAGTGCATGAAGGACAAGGGCACAAGCCTAAGCTGAACAACAGTCATCTCCGATCCCTCAGGTGGCACTGCATCAAGAATCGTCATTCATCTATAAGCGATATCACCACATGGGCTCAGGACTACTTTGGCAAACTTTTACTTAGTAACATCCACAAATGCCAGTTAAACTGTTAACATAGGCCTTCCTTTTGGCACAGTACAGTGTCCAGAAGTGCCGTCGACTTCCCTGGGCTCGGAGGCATCTGAGATTTTGGAGCACAACATGCTGCCTTCAAGAAGACATCTTTTTCAGGGATGCCCATGCATATTTCAACAAGACAATGCAAAAACACATTCTGCATACATTACAAAGTCCTGGCTGTGGAGAAAGAGAGTGCGGGTGAATGAAATATAAGTCAAGGTAAATTTAGAAATCACTACTTTCTTTATTTGCGTTTTCCATAACGTCCCAACTTCTGATTTGTGGTTGTACTTCTTTAAAACACTGTTTGCATTAATAAAAACTGCTGAAAAAATGAAGGTTAGTTTAAATAACTATAATCTCTACTTATTTATGCACTCTTGCTTTTGATAACTTCAATATTTTCTCAAACATCAGAACCCAGATGTGGGCTACATTTTTCAAGAGCATGTTTTTTACATTTTTTTTTTTTTTTAATTCAGAGCATGTTTCTATCCTGTGCTGGGTTATTTCACACTACTGTAGGTGCAGCTTGGACACATTTTCCTCTTTCTTGCCATGCTCTTCATGTTCACAACTTTCTGATGCTGCAGAGGGTTTTTTGAGGTGAGTTGCTGCAATTCTGGAAGCTAGAAACAAGTGCTTCTTGTTTGAAAACAGACAAGAATATAGCAGTAATTAAATTGGAGTTCATATGCTTTTCATTTGGCATTTCTTCGTGATATCTGTTTTTGGCAAGTCCAGAACATCCAGTGCTTATAACAAAGAACAGACTCGTCTTTTTGCTTTCTTTTAATGTATTAAAGTAGCTTAGCATCTTGTGGTCATGGACCTAATACTCTGGATTTTATTTTCTCTTTCAGTGGATGGATTTCAAAGGCCTCTGCTCTGACCAGTGTCCTATTGTAAACCCATAACTTTAAGTTATTCAAGACTGTTATTATTTCCTGCTGACATCTGCAGTGTGTGCAGGCATGGTCCATGTATTAGATCATTTTTCATGGGCTGTTTGACCCATAAAGTCTTCAAATGTGGTGGAACATCTTAAGAACATCTTACACATCTAATAAAGTCATCTACTTTATGTGGTTCATGCTGTCATATAAACTTCAACCATCATTCACTGCCCTGGGCAATCATAGAGGACATCCAAAGGTAATGCACCCAAAAATAAATCTGTATTAGCCAAAATCACACCCTTAAAACACTGTTAATTAAGTGTATGAAATGATCACAGCATTGAAGATTTTGCTATACGTGTCCCATGTTTTGCATGTTTTTATTAATGTGTTAATTTTTTCTCTTTCACAGGGCTGATGGAAACTCAGCCTAACTTAAAATTTTTTGGTGACATTTCAATTGCTAGCTGTATTTTTATAGCTGGTTGGAAACTTGCCTTTTTTCACACATGGCATCAAATTTTATGAGGACAGATTTGTTCATGTGTTTTTAAGTTTGTTTATTTGAGTTTAAAAACAATACTGTCAAGTAAGAGTCATAACATATGTCAGTAAAGCACTGCTTAACTAAATGTTTTATTAAGTTGTAATGCCCAGTACTATTGCTCATTGCAAAATCAGTATTATATAATATAACTACAACTTGAGTTTCACAATATAGCCCCAAAGGGTATTATTATTAAAAAAATGTAATCAGTAGCTGGTTTGCCCTTTCACTCTGCTCTAAACAAGATGATGAAGAAAAATTGTTTTGTCTTTCTGGTCTTGGAGGTTTTGCATAAATCTTGGCATTGCCAGCCTCTCCCTGAAGTATTCATGCTGAACAATGTTGTTTATATGAATGGATGAGGAGAGTTAGTGGCAATTGGTTGGAAAATAAGTCGTGATCTAAAATTGTGTATGTTCGTGACGGCAGCAGGGCTAAGTGCTCTTTAGTGAAAAACATGACCACTCTTGTCCAAATAAACACCGGTCCTGTCTCCTGTGCTCTGGTCTGCCTGTTTATTTGACTGTGTGAGCTGTTGCTTGGCCTCTGCTTGCTGTGTTTACTTCTCTCTTTTATTGCTTTGTGTTGAATGAGCGGGAGATGTTTATATATAAAGGCTCATTGAGGAACTTGTGTTCTCAGGTCAGTTCTGGCTGTGGTCTGCTGATGCTGTAGAAGTTGAGCTGGAGTTTGGCTCTGATCTGAGAACAGACTGCGCATTGATGGCTTTATGAAACATTTATGCAGAGAGAGGTCATGGAGGTCAGAGCCAGTAAGGGTGGTCTCTCTCTCTCGCCCTCGCGCTTGATCTCTCTCTCTCTCGTTCAGTCATACTCTCACTCATTGAGGTTCTAAGCTGGACTGCACTGTAGTGGATGGACAGCAGTTGTTTTCGGTCAAGCGCTTCTCATTCACACTTTATTCTTTGTGTAGCCATTCAAAAAAATCTCTTTAAAACATATTTGCAAAGCCTGGGGCCTCAGAGCCTTGATCTGCTGCTGATCCCTTAGAGCTTAGCTTTATCCAGGTGAGAGGTTACATCAGTCCTGTGTGTGTGTCATGAGTTTAAAGCTGCTATTTGCTATTTATAAAACATGTCAGAATTAGAACATTTTCATATATCAGTGGGTGACAAAAACCAGCTTGGATCTGTAGTTCCTAATATGGGCAGAATGCCAGCTACACAGTGATGCATGACTCCAGGAGTCTATAGGGGAAACCTTAAACAGCAGAGCCTTTTTTAAATGTCTGGAACACTTTACTAGAGAGGCACAGTTCCTAAGGATACAAGACACCTATTTAAACCTTTCATGACCATTAACATAAAGCTGTATAGACATTTATAAAGGCTCATTTCGGCAAGAATCAGTTGGCTTAGCACTTGCTGTGGTGGAATGACATAAAAATGACCATAAGTGTGTATGAGAACTGATGGTCATTGGATGACGCTTTTTGTTAGTTGTCATGAAAGGCTTATATAGTTGTAATATAGTTCATGAAACTTTATCTTAAAACATGTATTCATTGTTGTGAGAATATAATAAACATATGCTCAGAAAAGTACATTGTGACCTCATGTCATTGTTGTATTGTCCACCCTTGAGTGTTGTCAGACTCTGCATCCGTCAGCAGTAGGTCAGTCCGTGTGAGCAAACAGTTCATTCCAGTGTTACAGGTCAGTCTGTAACAGCCAAGAGGTTAATGTGGACTCACCCTGGTCTAGTAGGACCAGACTAATCCTCTCTTTATGATCTCATTATCTTATTATGTGTGCTATGTTACAGGGGAACTGTCAGACAGGCTATAGTACACAGTGTTGTGTTGCGAGAGCAGAAGCACCAACAATACATCACTTTTCTGTAAACATTCATGGAGCTGCTGTTTTGTCTTCGGTTTGTGCTATCGCTGCAATCTGTAGTAGTTGAACACTCTGACTTGGCAGCAGTAACTTTCTGAATCTTTTTTTGAAATAAAAAACAGATGTGAAAATGTAGCATTGTGAGAGGGCATGATGCCTTGTTCTCTTTTTTGTTCTTTTTCACTCTTTTTTTTTCTTATTCTCAGGGTCATTCTCTTTTTTGCTAGTCCGGTCTACAACTATGAGTTGTATATAATTGCAATTAAAGTTGCTGATTGTCTAAAAATCTAATTTACATTCCCCCCCCTTCCCCAAATTCTGTTGATTTATTCATTCAAGGCAAGTTTGTTTCCTGAAGCTTTTTTTAGTTTTACACTGAAGCTTTGAGGCTGATGTAGCAAATGTCATGGATGCTGAAGAGAAACCAATAAGCATTGTGCAAAGTGCATATAAAAATCATTATGCCATTTGCCTCAAACTGTGTCACTTTAAGTAATCTTAATACACTTATATTGGATTTGGTGCTGTATGACCTGCTTATTGACTACTGCTAATGATTTTAGCTGTGACCCTTTTGTACATTTTCATTGATTATATTTGAGTTTTTTAACAACCCCAATTTTGCAAAATGCAGTAAACAAGAGTCTGTGGTTTAATTGTCTTGAACCTTAATTTAACTGGCAAAAGTGTAACTTGTATATGACTAAGTATAATATGACTGCCCCTCACAGAGAAAGTTGGGATTAGGGGCATTTTAACACTGTTTTACATCAGTTTTACAAGTTGAATTTACTCCTGTTTTTGTATGATATTTCAGCTGCTCAACAGTCCAGGGTTACAGGGTAATGATGCACTATACATAGTCAGTAGGAGACACATCTGGACTGCTTGCAGGCCAGTCAAGCACACACTCACTCTGTATCTACAAAGCCTTGCTTTGTGTACAGAATGAGACCTGCCATTGTCTTGCTGAAATAATTACGGACTTCCCGTGAATTCCCGTGAAAAGTTTCAAGTATATTGTAATATACATATAACAATAGAACATCATTACCAGTAATGAATTCTTGGACCCTGAGCCCCTTCGATTTGCACAATAAAAAAACCCTTAATATTAATAAAGTAAAAATAATAAAAGTAAAAACTGCATGAATTCCAGCTTGTATACAGAAGATAAATCTAAGAAAAGACTAGTATTTTATTAGTTGCCTGTTGTTGTCAGTGATCTGTGTTCAGTGGCCTGATATCTTGAGGGCAGAAACTTGAACCTTGCTTTTTTAATACCTAGTCATGATCTCCCTCACTTGTACACAGTTCACCTGCTTATTACTGAATTTCTCAGAATGTCATAAATGAATGTTTTATGTACTTTTCACTCTTTTTTATGTCCTAATTTTAAGTGTTACAGACCTTTTTAATACAGGATTTGTTGATATTTACAAGAAACAATCAACAACAAAAAGGTTAAGTTAATTAAGGTTCTAGAGAATTTACAACTTGCAGATTCTTGTTTTAGTTCAATTCCTCAAACTGTCCCAAACATTTTCATAAAGTTTGTATATTGACCTTCCTGCTCCAGTTCAAAACTAAAGAATTAAACTTTCAACACCACACATCTTGACTGATGCACTACATTTAGAGTAAGGGAGTAATGTTTATATTTGACGTTTGGTGGATCCATCAATTTAATAACAAAGTTCATTCAATTGACAACTTGTCTTGTGAAACAAATTGGCAGTTTGATCCGTGGGTGTTACATATTTACACTTGCAGGTATCAAACCCTGTTTATTAGTTTAACTTATTGAAAACTGCTTCCTGTCTCAATGCTTAGTGTATGGGAGATGTACTGTAGCTCTTATTAAAAAGATATAACACCACATACCAGTAAAGGATATGCAGCACGTTGAAGAGTGTGGATAATAAATCTACCTCACTAATAATACCATAGCTATGTGGCTGTCACTGTGTGTGCGTGTGTGTGTAGCTGCAGGTGCTGGCAGAGCAACGTTAATTATCTGGCTGGTCTCACCTCACTCAGTGTGTGAAGGAAGCCTTCAGTTTTCAGCTCACTGACATCTGTCGGCTCTACTCCACCTGAACCTCCGTGCCAACATGAAATATCACCACCTTCCTTTATTTCTCTCTCTCTCTCTCTCTCTCGCTCTCTCTCTCTCTCTCTCTCTCTCTCTCTCTCTCTCACTTTAATTACTCATCAGCTCTAAACTCCAAACACATATGTAAATCCACATCTCAGGTCCTCACGTTTGTAATAAATCATACATTAGGAGGTTTCTAAGGCTCAAGGGGTTTATTTAGCATGAGGGTCACAGTAGAAATTCCATTCAACACTCAATTATTGTCAAAATTAAAGAATTATTATTTTTCAAAGTGAACCTATTATAGCTGCACAGATGCATTTTCACTTAAGATCTAAGCTGGGTAAGTAATGGATGTTCTGTATTTTTTAAAGAAACAGTGATGAAAAAAAATGGTAAAACATTTTTAGAGAGCCGGCAGAGACTTATTTTAAAGTAAGCAGCTCTGGGAGGAATGTGAGCCATATTTGAATTATAATTAGTAGTTTACCAGGTGTCATGGTAAATTAGCAGCTGTTAAAGTGTGAAGCCATTTTTTTGTTAATATTTCATAAACATACTCAGAAAATACCTACACAGGCATTGCTAATGGCATATGGAGCTGATCGTTTTTTCACATTTAGTTTCTTCAATAAAACTGACTTAAGCCTTTGCAGCTGTCTGCATCGGACAGGTTTAGTGTGTGGAGTTTATTGAGGCTTGTTCTTATTTACAGAAATCGTGTGCATTTAGTTATAGTTCAGAAGGAACGTGATTCCAGCAGATTATAGTGAAATGAGGTTAAACATACACTTTCTAAAGAAATTGTGGGTCATATCATTGTTCCTCTAACTCTGACATGTTCTATTTAAACTAAAATTTGATGATTTTGCCTCAAGCAAATTCTGTATCATTGGTTTTGTTCTGTCGTACCTGAATGATTAAAGTGAGAATGGCATGGATGTAAGTAGATCAGTCATTCCTGCAGTAGTGTTGTGGGTCCGGAACACAGGAAGCCTTTAACAGGCCACAGTAGAGAATGCAGAGTAAGAGGAGCTGCTTTTTTTGTTCTGAAATGTGAGCTTGCTACAGGAACAGCCAAGCTTTCAAGGGTTTGAGGGAGGGAGGGAGGGAGGGAGGGAGCGAGGGAGTGGAAGGGGGAGGGGGAAGGAGAGAGGGAGGGGGAAGGAGAGAGGGAGAGAGGGAGGGGGAAGGAGAGAGGGAGGGGGAAGGAGAGAGGGAGAGAGGGAGGGGGGGAGGGAGGAAAAGAGGGGGAGAGTCAGAGAGCGATTTTATGGTAGGTGCCTGAGGGTAAGAAGGGGATAAGCTCTATGGAGACTATTGATGTCAGTTGGCCATTTACTCTTGTGCACTCTACACAACTTTCCTAACTCGGCCCTTTCTGTGACTGTAGGCCTTTTTGACTGTTTCTATACCACTGTGTTCCAGGCAGTGGCGTGAATAACAGCAGTGAAGCCCATGTTGATCACGTCCCCTAAAGTATTTATTAGATCCCTTATATCACTAATTACAGTTTTCCAATTTTTCATGACTTGTGGGTAGCTACAATAACTTAGATTGGAGGCAGAAATATCAAGTACAAAATAGCCATGTCATATATTTTCAAGGAGGATAATTGTTTGTGTGTGTTTGAGGGGCTCCTATCATTTTACATTGCCCTAAAGCTCATAAGATTCTAGTTATGCAATGGCTTCCAGGACTGTGCTAGCAGTGAGTTCAGTGAACATGATGCCTCACAGACAAGAGCACAGCTTAAGGCCTATTCCTGTGATTTGCTGCTGATTTCTTCCTGCTTGACAGCTAGTGGAGTGTATCTGCTGTTAGCTACAGTCACTGCAGTGGCACAGGCTGCTAGCATGCCACAGCATGTCTCCGATGTGTGATGGCATTTGGCACAACTTTAGAGTTTGAAAAGCAGATGATAACCTTGTCAATGATGTGTGTTCGGCTGCTGCTTACTGTGTCAACTGTGTGTGGCTGAATAAGGGACTAGAACCTGATCAATAGGAAAATTTTTTGACTGATACTGATAAGGGACTAGATGTTCTGATAATTGATCATATTAGTTGACTATGGGTCAATCACAAATTTTATCACTGTTTAATCCAGCGTCAATTATTTTATCCACTCAGTTCGGCTTTAGCGATTCAGTTCAATGATGTGTTTGATTTGGTTTGATACCGGGGTCTGCGGTCAATAAGAAATATGATGACATTTCACAGATGTTGCTATATTTCCATAAACTCACACATGCAAACAAAACATTTTATTATTGAATTTTAAGTCATCAGCAGTCTAGTCACAAATAAAGCAATTTGACAGTCAAATTTCTGGAATGAACACACATCAAATTTTGTATGTTGCATTAATGCATCGGATTGTGCGCTATTTTGGTTGATGCACTGATACAAATGCTGGCATAGTTTAATATGGTGAGAAACTAAACAGAATTCAGCAATTCACAATTGTCACAGTTTTTAAACTTATGTCTCCATTTTCTGTATCTGCCATTTCAAGTTAAAGCCCTCAGCAGAGTTGTGTAATTATGGCTTCATGACCTCTCATACCTTTTCATAGTTAATTGAGCTGTTGGAGGAAGTTTTGTTTGTTTGCTCTGCAGGAACCGAGGACGATTATAGTTCTTACAATGCCATTTTGAGCAATCTTTTTAGTTCCTGCTTAGAGGGTACTTTCAGCACAAGAAGAACCATAGTCCAGATGAAAGTGTATCATGATTGGGCCAGGTAAGTGTGCCAGGACCATGGAAGACCAGTAAAAAAAAAACTGAGTCTTTCTTAAGCATAGATGTTACAGAGGAAATACGTGTTTTTGATCTGATCATCTAATTTGTTCTCCATCTTTTGTATGCAGTCGCTATACCAAATACAACCAGAAAAAGTGTCTTTGATTGGGTGGAGGTCTCTGGGGAACTTTCTAGTTTTTAGTACCTCTGTAAAACTTCCTAGAACTGTTTAGTCCGAAAGCCTAAATAACAGCGATGGGCCACCACTGCAAAATATCTGTACTGTTAAAGCACAGATCTCACTGGATAATGATCCTACATTTTTTTCTCCATCAGTCGGCATTTTCCCTGTTTTATCTGATATTCATTAGATATATCAGCTCATGTTTAAAAATACCCCTTTTCTGTTTTTACTTGCTTATTAATGATTTATAAGGTGTTTATAATCTAATTCATAATTTTTAACATATACATAAACATTATACATAAGCCTTTATATGGGGATTCTTACTGTAAAGTGGAGCTTCTCTGAAGGTTTAGAAGTTTGTTTGCTCGTTTTTTTCTTGTTTTTTATTAGCTCCTCTCATAAAACAATTGTTTTGTTTGCTAACTAAGCAGTTTAGCCTGTTTTGCTGTAGTACAAAGGCAATGATGACAACAGACTGGTGTAAATGCACTTTATCATGGAGCCCTCAAGTGTATATGGGTTTCCTCACATTGAGGGTGTTTGCTTGTTACAAAACCAGGCTGCTAAACATCAGTGCTTAAATATTACTTTCAATAATATCTGTATCAGATCGGGTCCTCCTGAAGATTCCATGTCCTTTTTAAATCTGGGCACTGTTTCTCTGCTGATGTGTCTTTCTTACTTCGCTGAACACATACACCTGTTCTGTTCTACCCGTCTTACCTGAGCACATGCCACCTGCTGTGCCAAAGACAGCATGTGCCAAGCCTTTAACTCTGCTTTTCTAGATACTGACTGCTTCTGATTACCCCCCTCCAAAGGGCACATATGCCACACGCTTGAAAAACTCACTCTACCAACACACACGCACACATTCCCATAGGGTTGCTGCTTGTCTTCATCTATTAATGTCTTTTGGACATTAGCCTCTCTTTCTTTAACAAGGTCATTTTAACATGCCTCTAATAGTGAAATTCCAGAATAAATGGGGGCAAAAAGCCCTTTTGAAGTACTGTCAGAGCTCAGTGGTATGACCGGAGTCCCACTTTTCATTCATATTAGCCTCATAGCCACCATTAGACCGTTGACTAATATAAGTACTAAAGATACCTGCATAAGCATTTCCATCACAGCTGCTTGTGGTGCAGACTTTCTGCGTTAGTGGTCATTTACTCTCAGAATTAATCGTGTGTGTGTGTGTGTGTGTGTGTGTGTGTGTGTGTGTGTGTGTGTGTGTGTGTGTGTGTGTGTGTGTGT
>JBBPDA010057650.1:0-13421 GCA_037974385.1 Arnoldichthys spilopterus
ACACACACACACACACACACACACATTTTCCTTGCCAGTCTCAGGGACTGAACATGTTGGACCAGAGCTGTGTGCTGCCAACGTTGACCAGCAGAGGTCGCTGCAACACCATGGCACGCATTAACGGCGCGGCGCTCAGAAGAGACTGTATTCTTAAAGCTGGTTTGTTAAAGCGACCTCTGCCGGCCAACGTGTTCAATGCGCTGTTCTGTTGCTGCCAACCGAGGCGCAGTCAGTCAAATGGCGCTGCTCCAAACAGTCGCAGCGAGCAGCTGATTGTGATAAGCGCTCCTCGGGGATTCCATTTTCTTCAGTTTCCACACAGAGCCATCGGTTATGCCTGGGCTCTCCCACAGCCGCTGCTGCCATGCCACAGTTTCGGAACGACAGATACGGACTTTAGAGAGGACAAAGCAACGCGATTCAGAGTCCCACTGTCCACACAGCAGACTGACAACCGGTGTGTTCAGCCTAAGGTAAGGAGTGACAGTGAGCACAGGCTGCTACAGCGGGTGTTGGATCATGCTGGGAACTGGTAGCTATACATTACGCACATTATACATGCATTTGCGCATCAGATAATATAGTTAAATTCGATTAGAATAACTTAAGAATTGTTGAAACGAGTCGGGCACTGTGTTTAATTGTACAACAGGTACCTTCAGAATCACCTCTAATTCTCTTAGCTCTGTCAGTTTTCCACCTGATTGATCTGGAATTATTTTCTTATGTAATATGTGTGTAGTTGGCTTTTTTCTGCTTGCTATGATTTATACTACTGAAAACACAGTGAAGATATGCAGAAATGCATGCATTGCCACTGCCACACATGAACTTCTTTCATTCTTGCGATAACTAAAGCACCAATGAAAAATTAGCATTTTCTTAGTTTAGCCACAGTCCCAAAAGTCTGCAATCTGAAATGCAGTTTGTGAAGCCTAGTTGTTAAATTATATCAAACTTCAGGGGTGGAGCTATTTGTTAGGGGTGTGCTGACCATTAACAGGGCAGTGGTGCTGTAAAGGTTAAAGTTGCCCCTGTGACCTGAAGGTTGTTGCTTCAAATCCTAGACCAGTACTCGTATAGTACTGTTTCTAAACACTGCTGCTGGAATGTCAGCACTCATAGCAAGCTGATCTGACATGTCATGGTCACCATACTTACAAGGCAGTATCACTGATCATGTATTAGTTAAGTTGCAGAAGTTATGGAATCAGAGAGTTTTTTTTAGTCACACACATAGAAATGTAGAGGAGAGAAGGCACACTGTATATTGTCAAGTATCACTATGTAACTAGTTTCACATAACATTTTGGTCAACTGACTGTCGAAGAATGAATAAGTTATAAGGGTAACATACATGGGCAAAGCTAGGCTATGTACACTCAAAGAATCAAGGTGTACAGCTGAAGGTGTTTTTTTATACAGAAACGCAGAGAGAGAGAGAGAAAGAGAGAGGTTGGGGTATTTTCCAAAGTGCAATAAACACAAACAATTCTCTGACAAATTTTGGCACTAAGTGGTGAGCCACAAACAATTCCTGCTTGCAAACACTGAGCCTTTAATGGCTGCTACTTTTATAGCCAATCATGATCAGAATTAGAATTGGTTTTATTTGGCCAAGTATGTTCACACACACAAGGAATTTGTTTCCGACCAATGACGTCAACCTAGTATTAAACAAGATTCTGATTCTGACTCCTCATCTGCTACAAATTACTCTGCTTAATGTGGAGTCTTCCAAACTGGTGTTGCTTGAATAGATAGATAGATGGATGGATAGATAGATGGATGTAATAATGGCACTTTTTATTCACAGTATGCACAGCAGCATAAACCACATCCATTTATCAAGTTCAAAAGCCACTGCTAAAATCTACATAAAGGACCCTCAGTAGCTGTGAGCAGTTTGAACACTTTACTGCTGCTGCTGCTTATGGGAGGTTGTTCATTGTCACTCGACAGTACTTTTGTTTGAAAATGATTCTTTACACATTTCACTAATGTAGAAGAAAGGACACTGTATCTTGTCAAGTATCACTTTATTCACTATAATATATGAACATATATATGTTTTGACCATCAGAGTCTTAAAAAGGTTATGAAGGTAACACGCATGGTTAAAGCTTTTACAACCTCTCAGATCACAACCTGCCCTGAACTGAAAATGTGTACAGCTACCTTGAACTCAACCTTTTGGCATTATTAAATAGGGTAATCCAATAGGCAAACCTAATAGACCACTGATGATGGAGGAATAGTTTTCATTACTACACATTACAAATCACTGATGTTTGGAGGCTTCATACCCCAATGCTGAAGTTTCTCATCTGGCCTAACGAGAATCTTGAGCCAATGGACATCTTTGTCCTACTCCAGCTCCAGCCATATACTCTGAAAGATAAAGGTTCCTTTGTGATTCTTTGCTTGGATGTACAGTTCTAAGAACATGTGTAATTGGTAAATAGTCTTACACTATGGTTGTCTTAAGGAACAAAAAAATGACTCTTCTTTGGCAATGCTCCAGAGAACCTTTTTTCAACATTTTTATCTTTAAAAGTTTGTGTGATCCAGTTAGTTGTTACTTGAATGCTGGTCACTTGTGTAAGTAAAAATTGAAAATCCAAAATTAGGGTAATTGAGGAGAAGGCCAAAACCTGCTGTTTTAGTGGATATGGGATGGGCTGGATTTGAACCAGGCAATTCTTGCCTCTCTTGGGTGTCTTGCATGTTGCATTGGAAGATAAGACTAAGCCTGGTTTTATGTTCATCTGGAGTAATTCCATTGTTGTTATTATCTGCAGTTCACATAAAGCCCAAGCTGGTTTGTAACTGGGTTTAGTACTAAATCTTTCGGTTTTTTTTTAAAAACATCCACGAAGTGAGACTATAAAGTGCTGGTGTGAGTGCAGTCAGGGCATGGGTGCTCACAGTGGGTGCACACAGAGTGGCACAGAGTCACCATAATGCAGCTGGACTTGGCCTCAATGTGCCTTTCATGAGAAGCACTGGGGCTTCTTGCATCCAGAACACACTGTCCCTGCCAGCCGCTAGTCTTTCTTCTATGCACGCACACACATACACACGTGCACACATGCGCACACACATGCACACACACACAAACAAATAATCAACATAGATTATGTCAATGACACATGTCAAATGGTGGAGTGTATATTATGCAGTGAACAGTCAGCTCTTGAAGCTAATGTGTTGGAAGCAGGAAAAAATGACCAAGCATAAGGACCTTAGTGACTTTGACAAGGGTCTTATTGTGAAGACAACTAAGTCTGAGCATCTCTAAAACAAGTGTTCCCTGTATGCACTGTTAAGTACCTACCAGAAGTGACAACCAGTGAACCAGCAACAAGGTCATGGGTGCCCATGGCTCACTGATGCATGTGGGGAGTGAAGGCCTGCCCATCTGGTCCGATTCCACCGAGGAGCTGCTGTAGTTAAAGCTGGCTATGATAGAAAGGTGTCTGAGCACACAGTGCACCACAGTCAGAGCTGTTTCAATGGTATAAGAATGACATATGCTATTATGCTGGGGGTTTTAATGTTATGGCTGATCAGTATATATATTTCATCACTATCTGAACAAACATTTTCTTTGTGTGGAAATGTTATAACACTGTCCAGTGCTGGCCAACAGTTGCTGCTAAGAACAGTGGGTAGCAGTGCATATAATGGATCAGAATGAAAAAGAATGATTAACCTGAATTGGATTTATTGGCACAAACACATTTGGTGTAAAACGAAGTAGGCTAATCTAGATGCTAAAGAAGTCTGTGACTTCAGTGGGCAGATTAGTGGTCCAGACAAAAGTGGGAAAAACAGCCTAATTTCAGAGCGGTGGATTAAAATGTTTTTCTTTAACTCATAGCTTCTAAAACTCTGAGTTAGTAGAGAATGTCCTGTATGTAGTGGTGTAACAGTTAGGGAGTTGCCGCTGTGTTGTTACGTTGCCGGTTTAAATCCCACACCGGTGTAAGTACCACTGAGGTACCCGTGAGAAAGGTACCGTCCCCAAGCACTGCTCGCCATCAGCTGCCCAAATCAGCTGCCCACTGCCCCTACGTGGCTGGGTTAAATGCAGAGGTCTACAGGTGTACTATGCTGTGGTGTGTTCACAATGACACATTCACACCTGTTTAAGTGAACCACACTTGATTATTTTAGCCAACAATCCAATACGTTTTCTGTACCTTAAATTTTGCAGCAATGAAATTTGGTGCGATTTGGCTAATCTGCTACATTTCCATGATTTTACACATGCAAACAAATTATAATTTAAACATTCTATTGTTAACGGTCAAATACAGCAGTGTAGTCATAAGCAAAAGCACCTTTCCAGTACAAAACACTGCTCACAGTGTCCCATCTGTACATTATATCGTGTGTCATTTTGGTCGATACATCAATACAGATAGATTCATTGTTACACCCGTAAACAATACAGAAGGAGGACTGATCTTAGATCAGAAGGATCTATATTTATAACTGATTCTAGATCAGCACTCCTACTCCTGTTGCCTGGTTGCCCAAAAAGGGTGGGAATTGCCCAAGAGAAGAAATTCCTTTCAAAAACCCACTTGCACATTTTTTTTATTAAGAATCTTACATTCACCAATGTTTTCTAATTTGGGATTTGTTCTTAGGTAAGAGCAGAATTTTGCACTGTCCTGTAAACATATTTGAGTGCTGACATGCTGACAAAAAATAACTTTGTTCAGGGACAAATTAAAAAAAAACTAGGAGGGCATTGGTGTATGAGGTCCATTGTATAAATATAATATTGTGCACTTTTTTTTTTGTTCCACCTCTAATGACCACTGCATTCAGCTACACAGGGAAGATTTGTTCAGTTCTCTAGCTCACAGTAAGTCATACAGTGTCCCAAACCAGATCTACAAATCTGTATCACATTAATAAACACCTGGATGTGTTTTGGGGGATGTATTGACACAGCTCCAGCACTAAACTGAAGTAACACAATAACTGTGTCTTTGCTGATCGACTACATGTGTGTAATAAATAAGGAAGTAGAAAATCATGTAATTTTTTTTATTTAGCTGAACATTCATGAGTTTATTAACATTTATTAATTCCCAGCCATTTTCTGTAATGGCCTTTTCTTATGCCAGTGCTGTGGTTTCTAGAATGCTCCACAAAAACAACCATGTGAATGTTGACCAGGGACAGGAAATGGAACTGTTTCCTTAGGTAGAGCTCACATCCTGTGTATGGATGGGGCTCTTGGCATAAGCATGAACTGCCCTTAAAAAGTAGATAATAGCTGTTTCCACTGCTTTTGGGCTAGAAGTGCATGAGCATTTTACTGGCCTGATCTCTGGAGCATGTGTTGTGTCATTGGTGGTATTAGTGAAGCTAAACCAGCAGAGGTTATAAGGTTATTTTTGTGTTCAGAAAATGTTCAGGTGAAAATTTCACTTTCCTGCCGGCTAAAATAATTATCACTAGGGCTGAACGATTTAGGGAAAATATCTAATTGCCTTTTTGTTTATTAGTATTTTGATCGTAATTTTTATTCGTAATAGGATTGTTTTCCCACGCAGGCCCTTTTTTCAGCCAAAAATTTCAAGCCTACTTTACTCGAATATAACACGATTTATCTTCCACATTAAGCAAATGCTCTAATCCAGATTGACATACAAAAGACTCACAAAGCAAATCTTTGATATATATATTTTTAAAGTGGCATTACTGTTCTTATTAGATATAATAAGAAAAACTGTGTTTTGAGTAAATGTGATTATGAGTATTGTGATATTATATTTTAGTTTGAAGTGAAAGTGACTATTCTCATTGTGAACACGCTCAAGCACCAAAACAAAATTTGATCTCTGCATTTAACCCATCACACGTGCACAGGTGGAGCAGCGAGCAGCTATCAACAGTGACCGGAAGGCAGTGTAGCGGGATGGTACCTTGCTCAAGGGTACGGTTGTGCCTGGGCCAGGCAACCTTTAGCTTACAACGGGAAGATCCTAACCACTAGGCCCATGTGGCCTTATATTAACTTCCCAAATGAACTGCATTTGGCTACGTATAGATAATGATTTTGGTTTTTCATTCAGTCAAGCAGCTAAATTTACTGTAACAATACATACAAGTGAAATTTTGTTTCATCTCTTCTGTCTCCTTTTCTGACGTAATGTTATAGCACATCCGTCTCTCAGCATCTTTTGAATGTCCATCATAACTATTTGTTAATTTGGTCTGTCCTACAACACTTATCATAAACATAGCTACAGAAATGTAACATTCTTAAAACTGATAAACTCCATTTATTGAAAAAAAAGATGAATAGAAATATTCACCATGATATAAATATTACTGAAACTCTTACTCTAAATCAGATGGAGTGCTAGTACTGATATCTGATTTGTGATCCTGTGTTTGATTTTTTTATAATGCCATTCACCATAAATGTTTTGAACAAGCTTTACGCAGGTTTGGCTTAACCCTTTAACCCTTTGATGTGTATGATTTTATTCTTTAATCCTGTAACTGTATTCAGTGTTACATTACATAATGATAATGAGGACATAAGAAGAAACTACTGTTCAGTTCCAGCTTATTGTGCCCAGAGGTCCAGTATTGATCTAATTTTGCTTTAAGATTCAAGGAATCTGCTCACAATTCCTTATCTTTTCAGTTGCTCTTTATTGTGGTCTCATCATGTGAGCAAATGCTGCTGAGATGTGGGTTATGCAAGAGTTTAAGAAGTGAAAGGCTTGCGTTACTTTGAACTGTAAGTGAACCGAGATGATGAAGGGAAAATTTCCCCGCGGAGTGAAGAAGTCTCAGTGAGTCTCAGTTGATTTTCCTTCAAATGCACCAGTGTAATAACCTTTGTATTAAAAGGGCTGTTATTTGACCATGTTCATTTCAGTGTTCACTTCAGCTCACGTCTTCAGGGCCTTTTCCCCTTACAGTCTAGTACAGTCATGCTGATTTAATGGTACCACCCACCCAAACATGCAAAAAAGAACTCCATGTCATTTCAGATGCTTTTACTGTAATGTTATATTCAGTGGTATTGAAAGAAAGCTTAAAATTTGATGAATTATGTCAGAGAGTGGTGTAAAGAATGTCCACATCCAATGTGGTAATTAAGTAATCAGGTTTCTTAACCCTATAACACCAAACATATCATACTTATAGCACCATGTAAGTCGCTCTGGACAAGAGCGTCTGCCAAATACCATAAATGTAAATGTAATACTTGCTGTTTTCTGCTTATTGGGCCTCATTTAAGAGCTTTTTGAATGTGTTTTTTTTCTGCTGGAACACCTGCATGGACTGACTAAAGGCTTCCCCAGTTACGCTCTTTAAAATAAAGGCTCATCAGTGATTACTGGGCTGGACACAGGGTCGTCATAAAATAGGGGAGGGTTTGGGAGGATTCCAAAGGCCTAAAACTTGCATAGGCCCTTGGACTCTGTTTTGACTTTATTTTGTTCTGTTTAATAATATAAGGTAATTAAAATTACCTTGTAAAATGTAGCTTTATGAAAATAACTATTCTAACCATAGAATACGCCCCTTTCATTGGGAAACCTTTCATTTTAAGAGTGTAGGTCTGTGTTTGGGAAATGTGATGGCAGTAGCTGAAAGTTAATGATGACAATCGCGTGTGCTTACATAGAACATATACAATAATTAAGTTCTTTTTTGCTGCCACTGAAGAAAGTGAATTTAAAAGTAAAATCTAATTTGTGGCAACACAAGTAAGGCTACAAGTACATAAAGCAGAACTGTGTTGACATGCACAATTTTCATCTGGTTGAGTACTTGTGAGCATTTACCAGTAAACAGCCACACACTGGACTGAATGGGGATCTGTGTAATTGGGAATTAACCTAGATAGATTATAAATAGAGCTCATGTAAGCCTTTGATATGTCTTATGTAATATCACTCATATTCTCTTGATGGATTTAAATTAAAGCTGTCTGTGCTCATCTTGTCCACCTGTGTCAGCCTTATTCCATTCATTTCCGGTCTGATACTGTTACTGTGATAAGTATCTTCTGCATTAGATGTACACAATGCTCCTATATGCTTTATGAAAAATAGATTTGGTGTCTTGATGTTTGTTTGTTTGTCTGCTTGTTTGTTTGTTTTTTAAACAGCAAATTTGTAAACACATTGGCTGAAGCTACACGTGTATGCTGACCGATGGTTTTATCTCCAGTTCGTGGATAATGAGTTATAGAGGAGGACACAGTGTCACATAATATCTAGTGCCAGTCTTGGGCAACAGCACAGCCCATACTGCATGTAAAAATGTTGAATATTATATGCTATTTTGCATTCAATATTCCATGGATGTACAAAACCAGTTTAGTGGTGGCAGTAAAGTGGCAGTGAGTCTGCAGTCTATACATTACATAACACAGCCGCTCTCTCCAAACCATCTGTGTCCACTTTCAGCAAACCTGCGGTTAAGCACTTCATCATCTACAGTGTATGGCTAAAAACTGAGTAGAGGTGTAAATCTTCAGTTCTGATTTTCATAGAAAGCATTTCATTGTGAAAATACATCTCACACCTCAGATTTTACACCATTTTTAAAAACATTTTCTAATATTTTGAAGTGAAAGTGAGTGATTATTTGTCATTGTGAACACACCACAGCCTGTACATTTAACCCATCTGTGTAGGAGCAGTGGGCCGCTGATGTGGGCAGCGTCTGGGGGAGTAGTGCTTGAGGACAGTGCCTTGCTCAGTGGCACTTTTACTGGTCTGGGATCTGAACTGGTGACCTCACAGGGGATCACCGGGCCAATGGTTGCACCTCCACTGCATATACACAGATGTGATTGATGCTGTTTACACATTAGTGGAATATAAACAGAACAATACATCAGTATTATTCCATTTGAGAATAACCTGAGGTTTGTATGCACTAATGTGTTATAACCAGTTAACCATATTTAATCCATTTTACTATTTAGAGATTAATTCAGAATTACCACCTTCAGACTGCTGCATCACAATGCAGTTTTTCACCCCTCATGCTGAGATGTACAAAGCAACATAACTGAAGAATTTAACTTTGAGATAAATATGTAAACTGTATTTGTCCAGTTGCATTTGCAGTTACACAATTGTGAGCATTACTAAGGGGCAGTTCATTTACATGGGTCACCAGTTCACACCACATCTAGAGGCCGATATAGAAACATTGCTATTGTTTGTTTTGACCAACTTCAAGCATGGAGGAGAAAAAAGAATACATACTGACATAAACTTGAACAAACAGGCCTTATAAACTTAGTTAAAGTTTATAGGGGCTGCAGGGATTGTAACACCTCATAACCTTGGAGATCATATAAACTGGATACTGGATCTGTGCACTGCAGTACAAATACTGTACATTTGCCTCTAGTGAGTCCTATAATCCCACAGACATGACAAAGCAGAACTGACTTCCCCTGACCAAGTACCTACATTGTCCATAACTACTCTGATTAGCCCAAAGGCCATAATAAAACTGAAGCCATTGTGCTTGTGGAACCCCTGATGAAATGTCACATTTCATGTGTCTTATTGCAAACTTACATGTTATAGTCAAGAAATGCTCGTTCATTATTCAGTTACAGGTCTGCCTGTTAGCAGTCTTCATGAATAGAACATGAGCGCTTGCTGTCTGTTTGTGCTTCAGCTCTTCAGATCCAGACACTATGACCAGCTCTCGCTGCACTCCTAGCCTGGACAATGACCTGGAACCTCTGCTGCCCTGCAAGCTGTGCCTTGGAGAGTTCCCCTTGGAAAAAATGACCACAATCTCCAAGTGTCAGTGCATCTTCTGCAGCCTGGTGAGGAGCTCCATTAGTATGCTACTTATTGCTGAAAGCTGTGTGTGTGTGTGTGTATGTATGTATGTATGTATGTATGTATGTGTATATATATATAATTTGTTAGAATCTATATAATAGGTGTGTCAGTCACTCATGGGAATGATCTCTTCCAGTGTCTAAAGCAGTACGTAGAGCTGCAGATCAAAGAGGGCCTGGAAACAGGAATCAGCTGTCCAGACTCAGCCTGCCCAAAACAGGGCCAGTTACAGGAGAATGAGGTACAGCGAACTTAATAAAGTTCATCCGCTATGAAAGTATGATTGCATTTATTAATATTAAAAGTTCCAAAATATGAATTATTTTTGGGTATACACTGTTAAGCCAAAACATTAAAACCACTGACAGTTTAACTGAATAACTTGCTACACTGGCACCTGTCAAAAGGTGGGATATAATTTAGGCCGCAAGTGAACATCCAGTTCTTGAAGTTGATATGTTAGAAGTAGGAAAATAGGCAAGGATCTGGTTGAATGTGAGGGTCAAACTGTGATTGCTAGACAACTCAGTCAGAGCATCCCTAAAATAACAGTTTTTGGTATACAGTGGTTAGTACCTACATTAAGTGCAGAGTCAATGGCTCAAGAGCTGTTTTGGCAGCATAAGGGGGAAATACACAATATTAGTCATGTGGATTTAATGCTATGGCTGATTGTTGTATAATGCTAATGAATCGTCTATTTTACTCTTGTCGATTATGAATAATAAAATTATATTTTATTTCTATATATTATTTGTATATATTTTTAATTATATTACTAACAAGGCACAGCATTAACAAGATTAATTATGATTATTATTTTCCTTATCTCTTTCTATTTTCCACTCTCTCTCTCTATCTCTCTCTCCCCCCCCCTCTCTCTGCTATAGATAGAGTCTTTAGTGACTATAGATGTCGTGCAGCGGTACAAGAGGCTGCGCTTTGAGCGAGGTGATTTCTCCTTTCAGTCTGAGCAGTCACAGGCCCCACCATATTCATCTTTATTACAATATTGACCTTTGCAACTCTGATTTCACAGAAGAGTGTAACGAATGACAAATGCTTTATTATGTACTGTGAGCAAACCTCAGTTGATCTAAAGGAGTTTCTTTTTGCACTTTTCATGAATTAAAGCATTCACGTTAAGATAAATCTTACAGTACAGAGTAATGCCTTCCAGTTGTTAATCATGATATAAATAAAGGTTCAGCAGTATGGTTAATGTTTTAAGGTATACTGCATGTTTAGGAATGATAAAGACTATGAATTCTACACTAGTATAGTCAACAGGTAGAGAGGATATGTCTTGGGTTAAAGGAATGCTTCTCAGTGAGCCCTATCTAACCTGTAACCAAGCATCTGCCCTAAGTGGGACAGAGGATAAGAGGCCTTTTGAACAATTTGAAATGAGCAGAGTGTAATTAACGTGTAATTAACTTTATTTTGTGAGACAAACAAATAGCAAAGCTACAACTTTGTGTAACAAAGCTTGAAATGTTGATTATTTAGCACTGTTCACCTAAAATCTGTCTTTAATTGTATTTAATACCTAGCAGAGAGCATAAATAAGAGTAGCAGGATATAGTGCTGAAGCCACTGTAAGCTCTTTACAGTGTAAACTTAAGCAGAAAACCAGAGTAGGGATGTGCAGATAGAGAATATAAGCCTCACTGGATTATAATGAGCTGTCAGCATTAGCCAGTTAAAACACACACACCCGTGCGCGCACACACACACACACACACACACGCACATACAAATGGTGCTCACCCTCCAAAAAAGATTGTGGACAAAGTGCAGCCGCTATAGTTGTCATCCAGTGCAGATGGCACAGGGTCCATTCTGCCATTAAGAGTGCCAACATTTCTTCTCTGCCTATCCTGCAGAGGTGCTCCTGGATCCGTGCCGGACCTGGTGTCCATCCTCCTCATGCCAGGCCGTGTGTCAGCTGAAGGAGGTGGAGGTGCCCGTGCCACAGCTGGTGAAGTGCCCTCTATGCAGCCTACGCTTCTGCTCAGCCTGCCGGGGAGACTGGCACACAGGACGGGCCTGCCGTGACAGCATGCCTATCATCACCTTCTTACCTGGAGAGAACAGGTATATACTCCAGAATAAAACATTCAAACAGTCAACACACAAAACAGTAAATTAGCCAAATAAAACAGTAAATAAGTGGCGTGAGGGGCTTTATTTGTTAACATCTCACTGAGGGAGGATTATCTCAGAGCATCTCTAGCACGTGCACTTTGTGGACTTGGATATTCACTCCTTGTTCACTTTGGTGACTCACACTGGTGTGTGAGTTACTATCAGTGTTCATCAGGCAGTGCTGAGAGGTGGGGAAAGCCCTGAATGATTCAGGTTACCTAGAGCTCAACAGGTCCCCTAAACACGTGAGTGGAGGAGGGGGCAGTGTTTGGAGCTTAGCTGTCACTGTTGTGTCATTGGCTTTGGGAGCAGTGTTGCTCCACACTTCATTTTTATGTTCCACTTTCATTTTTGTTGGTGCCCATTTTTATCCAGTGTCCCTCCAGTTTCTATAGAACGCCTACTGATTAGAGCTAATTAAAGACAAATTGTTCTCTGTTAAAAAGGCTTGCTCTAATTGGCTGTTGCCAAGAAAGGATGTGTGAAAGACAAAAAAAGAGACCAAATTAATTGTGCACGTTACATCTCTGCACTTTTGTTACATCTTATTGTTGCTATAAGAACAGTTATCAGTAAACAAATTGGAAAATAAATAAATGAAAAAGTAAATATATAAAATGTCAGTTTATATATTGTTGCCCAGCTATACTCTAGAGAAGTAGAGCTGCAGTGATGTCACTCTGTATCTATTGTATTGTGGGTATATTAATGGAAATATGGTGCAGAATCTTTAACAGGTAACACAAGCTATAGAGAAGCAGCCACCCAGTCATTCTTTAGAGGTCTCCAGTTCTAAATGACATATGCATTATATGATGCATCTTTGTATGTGGCAGGAAAGCAACACTCTAACTGATCTAATCTAATGGGCTGTGGACCAATAGTGCAACAGCTCATTGCATAAGCTCACTCAAGTAAACTCCTTGAATCTTGAATCACTCTAACAGTGTTTGGTTCCAATCTGTAATGCTCTCCTTTTCTGTTTTTCTCTCTGCTTTTTCTGTTTTTCTGTGTCAAATGGAGCAGTTTTGTGCATTATGTTCGTGTATACCATATGTCCCCTTTAGGCAATATGTTGACAAGAGACACACACATGAAATAGACAAGAGACTACAGTGACATAGTGACATATCGTCTAGTGCACAGGATCAGTTTGCATCTGCTGTCATCTGAATCACAATACAGTCTTATGAAACAAGTGACAGCTGTGTAATTATTTGCTTCAAGGGGGCTACTTTCCTCAGACAAACAAGTATCCTGTTTTCAAAGATTTTTCTTTTTAAATCTGTATATAAATGGCCTTTCTGTCTCAGTACTACAGTCTACAGTCTTCTCTCTCTCTCTCTCTCTCTCTCTCTCTCTCTCTCTCTCTCTCTCTCTCTCTCTCTCTCTCTCTCTCTCTCT
>JBBPDA010057661.1:0-13421 GCA_037974385.1 Arnoldichthys spilopterus
TGTTTTTCCCTTCGTTTCGTTCAGCACTTGGGTCCTTTCTCACTTTCACGTGTCGGGTTACCCCGATACGTTACAAACTATACCTATATGGTAACACTCTTTGACTGGGTTTTGTGAAAATTTTGTTTTCCTGCCCTTTTAGAATCCTATGACAATATGGATTGGATGATACAATATGTCCCTTCTTTCATTTTTTTTAGCCATTCCTTGGTGGGTTTTCTAGTGTGCTAGAATCATTATTCTGTTGAAATATCCACCTCTATAACCAACTATAACTTTTTATAACTATAACTTTTATAACTATAAGACAGATGGCCTCACATTATCTTCAAGCACTCTTTGATATAATGCAGAATTCAAAGTTGAATCCGAGACTGCAAGCTGCCCAGTTCTTGAGGCAGCAAAGCAACACAAACCATAACATTTCCACCAACAAGCTTCAAAGTTGTTATAAGGTCCTTCTCCTGAAAAGCTGTCCTTGGTCTGTGCCACACGTGTATTTTTACTGTGGCCAAACAACTCTACAATGCAGTGAAAACGTATTTGTCCCCTGGACCTAGAGTTCCTCTATTTTGGTTTCTTGATTTTTTAAGAACTCATGTTGTCTTGTTTTGTACTACATTTGTGTGGACATCAGAAATGTCAGTTGCCAGGAAGGGGGGATTTTTCAGTGCATTCGGTCTTTAAATTGTCTGTATGTACTTTAAACTGTCTTTGCAAAGTCTGTAAAGTTTTGTGGCTCTAACAGTTTTGGTCCAGACAGCCCACCAGCAGTAGGTGACAGTCTTATTTTATGACTGCATTATATTTGTTACTTTATTATGATTGATATTATTTAAACTAATCATCATCATTGTCCTCATTACATAGCACACACTTCCTCCCTGTGAGTCCTAGTTAATTATGAAGCTGCTCTATGCCTAAAGCCAGTTAGTGATTTTTTATTTTTTTTATTTTAACAAGATCACTATGTGATGAAGGCTGGACTGGAACGAAAATTGGGAATGGATGGCCCACCACAATCAGTCGGTCAGAGATTTGTTTTGTGTTTGGACTTAACATGCAATAAATCAATCAGAATGGCATGTCACCTGACCATTGAAAGAGTTCCATTAGCTAGGCGCATTGCTATTATAATGGCGTGTTTACCTGGCAAACCAAATCGGTTTTCAATGAGGTGAAGGACCTGCTCACATGCAAAGTAAAAATGGGCAAGCACATGTTTCACGGCAGAAGCACTTTTCCACTAAAGCCTTTCGAGTGCCATTCTTGTACTTTGAGCATGTATCTGTGTCTGTAATGAGTGTCATGCAGCCACACGGCACTGAATAATACATAACTTTTTTAATGATACGACACTTTAGACGTGGTTCTTGTTGGTCAAATGCACTAAATGCATTTAATGTCATTTTGCTGCCTTAAAATAGCAACACGCCAACAATGTGCCCAGTAATGCCCCATTTAAAAAGCTCCACTCCTACGAAAGTGATATACACACAAAATCATGTATTATTTAGAAAATGTGTGCTAATGGTGTGAAATAGGGGCCCTTAAGCGGAAGAGAAGAGAATAGTCAGCTGAAGTTGCAACTGCCTTAACTAACCACAAAAACAATGCCAAATAGCTTCTGCTACGCAGTTCAACAATAACTGACTGACCATCAGCAGACCGACATATCACTTAATGACAATCCTATCTTTTTTTAAAATCTTATCACTTTATCATCATCATTATCTCCATGGCATCATTTACACACTACCTCCCTTTGAGTCTCTGTTCATAATGAAGCTCCTCTGTGCTTACCACTTCAACTGCACTCTGCTCCTGCTCACTCTGTCCCTCAGCTCAGTCATGCTCATTCTGTCCCTCCTCAACTTCCCTGTGACACATCTGCTCCACAGGCATCACTACTTTCTTCTCCACCTGTTGTTGCTGCACAGTGTTGGGTACAGCTACTGCAGCCTCTGCAGCAAACACGTGTTGTTTATTGAACAATTAGCAGCATCTTTTACTATATTTAAATTCTTTTGTGACATGAAACCTCTCTGCAACAATCTTGAGCTTTTGTTGATATATTTGATGTTGTTATCCATTCACAGGTTCAGGTAGGGGTCAAATGTTTGCATTTCTTTAGATTAAATAATATTAGAGTAGCGGTCCAGCTCTGATGACAGTTGTGCTTTACCTATAATTATTATGATGAACATTGTGTTTTGGTGCCCCCTCAGCACTTAGTCACAGTGTGTGTATGCAATGGCAGCCATGGTTTGACTAATATAGTAATGAAGTGATTGTTAATATCCTTGTTTTAGATGGAGCAGATGAAGAAAAAGGTGGAGCAGGAGAAGAAGAAGGCAGAGCAGGAGAAGTTTGAAGCACTAACTAAGCAGAATGCCATACTACAGAGAAAACAGCAGGACCTAGAGCGCCAGCTCAAACTCACAGTGAGCATTTTTGTGGTAAAACTGTGATCTAGTGCAGTTTCCCCAATGCTGTATTTTGTATTTTAAAACAGTGTAAAGTCTGCCTGTCTTGACAGTTTGTGACTGTTGCTGGATAGTCAAATAACTAAGGAACTGTCAGTTTCTAGACCTAAAATGACATATAGGAGAAGTGAGGAAAAATAAATATTTAAATGCTTTGTTTTTGTTAATAATAATAATAATAATAATAATAATAATAATAATAATCATCTATTTTGACTTTAAGATTTTTTATTATCTTGTGACCAAAAAGGTTGTCTTTTGTCACTTAAATCTCTCATTCTCTTCTCAGCAGTCCCCTTCTTCCCCCAGATCTACCAAACAAGCAATTTCTAGCTCTTCCCTTAATGCCAGTCCAGGTGAGGTTCTGTTTTGCCTCTGAATGTGTGTGTCTGGGTTGCAAAGGGGCTGAACATTCCCAGTAAATTTCCAGAAACTTTTCATGGGAACTTTAGTTTGGGAATTTTGGAAATATTCCCAATTGGAGATTAAATTGGAGATATTAAGAGTGGGCAGCACAGCCAATGGTTATTATGTGAGTTTAGGTGTCCTCCTCTTGTGTCCAGGCCATCTTCATGTTTGTAGCATTGTCAGTAACAAGTGCATAAACTTTCTCTGGCCAAGGTCATTAATGACCACTTTCAGCTCATCAGCAATGTAGGAGTCTGTGTTAACATTTATATTTATTCATATGGCTGACACTTTTATCCAAAGCGACATCCAAGACAGAGGAAACAATCAAGCATTTGCATTGCGTAGAGTAATACTGAAGGTGTTCATTGTCCTTTGTGTCTGTGCTCTTGTAGAATACAGGATGAGGGGCGGAAACAATGTAGTTTATAATTCCTTGTCCCCAAACATTTGAACACCATCAGAGAAGACCGTGAAATGCAGTCTGCTTTGTCAGTGGTTCGCTTGACCTTTGTTTGCGCTCTGTTGAACTCTTCATCCAGCAAATGACTAGATGTGCATGTCTGGTTGGGGGAACGTATGCTGGTCAGAGAACATTAAAAAAATCGCTTCCAGTCCACATTAGATGTCAATATCAGGGGTGAGCCAGTTGCATAGAACTAGCTAGCGTACATTTAGCATGTCTGGTTTACCAGTTAGGTAGCTATTGTATAAATACATTTTGATCTAATAGTGGCTAGTTAAACTTTAACACCATGCTATGTGCCTTTGATTGAGGAATAGCAAAGATACTCAACTCTATTTGCATCAAATTTGATTGCTTTAGCCAAGATTATGCTACAATATATTTTCTACCAACTGTATTTTATGTTCCCAACCTTCAACTTTGAAAACTTTCGGTTTATTCCTGTTAATTCCCATGGATAGTTTCCAACTTTGAAATTTCCTGGAATTTTGCAACCCTAGTATGGATCTATATCTCTGTATAAATGTATTTATTGTTGTAAGCATTATCAGCATTGACAGGCTGCTGTGTATTATTATTAACTCTGCAGGTTCTGGAACTTCTGAAAAAATGCCAGTCATCTCTAATGTAATATCTCTCTTTAATACTACTCCCACAAGGTACACTTTTAGCTCACATTTATACATGCTTTCCATTTTACTCATTTCCCATCATTCCCTGTTCTGTTTCTTTAAAATAATGTGCTGCAGAAAACTCCAGTCATTAAAGTTAATCACTAAATTTCTCTTTGATTCTCCTTTTCTAAGGATGAAGAGAGGTCAGGACATGAGCAGAGGGAACAGAGAGCTGAAGAGAAGGAAAATGATGAATAATTTCCACAGCAACACTCCGGACGGCTCTTCAACTACAGCCTCTCCAGGGCCATGTCCCTCACCTGCCATGGTTGAAGCACAGAAGGACGATGAGGATGATGACATTGTCATCCTTGAAAGCAGCAGCACGCCTAGACCTAAACCGGCAGTCTTTGACATCTCAAAGGTGAAGTCGGAACACAGTCATGAGGAGGTGCTGGGAATACACATGGAGTGTAGTGATGTTGGAATGGAAACCATGGGGGCCACCAACACTACTACAGCAGCTACTTCCACTCCTGCTTTACAAGTCAACATCACAACCCAGACTGACCAAAGTCCAGCAGTAAAAATGGAAGTGGAGGATTCCAGAGTAAAGGAAACCAAAGAGGGGACCAAGGGAGGAGGGAGAAATGACAAGCAACCAGTAGCAGAACAAGGGCTCCCTTCTGTTGAGAGAAAAACAAATCAAGAACCAGATAAGGCAGAGTCTATGCAGGAGTCCTCTAGGCCCCAGTTAAGCATAACAAGCCTAGAAAAAGAAATCAAGAGTGAAACTAATTGTGCTGCAAGTGAACAGATTCAGGTGAGGCTCGAGGGTGAGCTAAATGATGGCGAAATAAGCACAAGATCACATATAGAGGCAGTGTCCGTGGTCCAGGAGGACCCACTTCTGGCCCCATGTCTGGCCCAACAGCAACAAGACAACCTGCTGGAGCTGCTGGATGTGGCCTCCCGGGAGCGGGACGAGAGCCGAGCGCAGGTACAAGACCTGACCTTTAAGATGGAAAAGCTGCAGAGCAGCCTGCTAGAGCTTACCATGAGGACAGTGAAGACGGAACAATGCCAGCAAAGCACACAGACACCAGCTGCAGAGGAGGAGAATAAGGACTATGAGGCACTTTATTTACAGGCCACTGAGAAGACAGAGAAACTCCGGTGTGAGTTGGACCAGCTTAAGAGAGAGAAAGCAGAGATGGAAGTCAAGGAAGGTGAAGCCCAGAATGGTGCAAGCAGAGTGCAGAACAAAGGGGGCACAATAAGGTTGGGCATGTTTAACGATGTGGATGATGAGCTAGCTTGTCATGTGGACCTTCTAATGAGGGATCTGGATGAGAGAAACAAGGAGAGAGAGGAACTGAAGAAGAAGGTGAGTGGCTTATGTTACATAGCAAACAATTTAATGGGTTGCTGCCAGCAAAGAGAATTGTAGGGGAGGGAGAATCATCCATCCCGCCAGAGCATATCAGTTCACAATCATTATTCTGACAGTTCATGATGTATTTTTTAATAATGGATTTGAAAGAAGCTTGTCCTTTGCTTTATAAAGTTGCTAAATGGAAATGAGTTATAGTTACCACAGGCTTACAGATCATGCAGCTGAAAATGAGCTGTAAAGTCACACTTTTCATCTTTATTTTAGTTTTACATGCCTTAAAGAAAGAGCATCAATCTTAATACAGCAAAATTAATATCCATACCTGTTTTAGATGGATTCTGCAGTAATTTAATAGGGGTGCCCAATTCTAGTCTTGGAGATTTACCACCATGCAGTGTTTAGCTCCAACCTACTCAAATACACCTAAAGGTGATCAGGACTATCTACAAGAGTCAGGTCTGTTAGATCTGAACTCTCCAGAGTGGTATATCTCCAGGACCAGAGCTGGGGACCTCTTGAATAATAACCAATGCGTGGTTTCTTAACAAGCTCACTTAATCAGTTATTTTGTTGATCATTGATTGTTAATCTTTTTGATTACTTAAATTTTACTTAATTATAATCAAATCTTGCTACATTTATGTATGTTACATTTTAATGTTTCCCTTCTCCCATTATAATTTTTTTCCTTACCTTGTTATTTCCTCCTTGTACTCTCATACATAGCTGGACAGTCTAGAGGATGAGAAGAACACATTGTTGGCTTGCTGTGAAAACCTGCAAAGAGATTTAGAGAAAACAAAGACAGAAAATGAGGAGAAAAAGATGAGTGTAGCTCAAGAGGCACAGAAAGAAATCACTAATGCACACCCCGAGAGTGAAGCAGGACCAGCAGGACACTCAAACCCAGGAAGAGCTTCAACATCTGGGGCCAATCAAGATGAGACACAGGGACAACCAGAGAGAGAGGGGCGACCAGAAGAATCACACACACTGACCTGCAGGTAATACCTGATATATATTACAAAAACTATGCAGGTTATGTATCACAAAATAACAGGGGTTGTGTAATATGTATATATTATCTGTAATTCACATTGTTTATCATATAACCTGATGAACCAAAATTTTATGACCACCTGCCTAATATGCTCCACACAAGACCAAACTAACCACCAAGGCGAAGACTATATAAGACCTCTGAAGACACCTTCAGACATACTTTGAGTCTTGCAAGTTGTGAGGTGGCCACCACAGGTTGGACTGTGGCAGCACATGCCACAGATGCACGATCAGATTGAAGGTGCCGTAGAATGGAAAACTAATTACCCAGAAATAGAGAACAGAGAATTTGGTAAACAGAACTGAGATGCCATGAGCTTCAATAGCCTTTTTAATACCCTTCCCAAGAACTGAACGGTCAGTGGGCATGGCTGTTGTGGGCAGCGGTGACCTAGTTGTTAGTCCCGGTTGGGTGTGTTTTCCTCCTGAGAAAGGCCACTGCTATTGGGGAATACCATTGATAGAAGGGGTGTATTTGGTCCGCAATAGTGTAGGTGGTAGGTGACCTGCATTAAATTTATTTCCACATGACCTAGGGACCCCAGAGACCCTTAAGGTTTCCCAGCAGAACAGTGGCCAAAACATCTGTTCCCCAGGAAACGGTACACACACATCTGGTCAGACCAAGTGACCTTCTTCCTTTGTGTTGACTGGGAGAATTCCATAAGTCTTGCTGTGTCATCTGGCAATAGTAGTTTAGTCCTTGTAAAAGTCGCACAGGTCTTTAAGCCTGCCCGTTTCTCCCACAGCCAAAACATCTACCACAAGGCTCTCAGACCTTGACATGCACAGTTGTAATGAGACTTTATTTTTTTCACCTGTGGGTGGTTATAATGTTTTGGGTCACTTGTAAATTGTACTACTCTTTACTTACTTTGTAGAATGTAGTGAAATAATGGATTATTTCTCCTTTTCTATCTACTCTCTCATCTTCAGGTTAAGGGAACTCAGGCAAAATGTTGGTCGTCTCTTGGTCACCATTGTCCCTGCTCTGGACCTTCAGCAGGTCAATTATGATTGTGAAGTCATCGATGAGATTCTTGGTCAAGTTATAGATGAGATCTCCCCTACCAGTGCACCTTCTTAAAATAACGTGTTTCCAGCAAACCAGATCTCTTTGTTCGTTAACACTGAGAATTTCAAGCACAAGTATAGGTTATTATGCTAAGTTCTTTCATTATGACTTATGATTTTTTGTTTCACACTTGAAGGCATCAAAGTTTTAATTGGTTCTATTGTTTGCAATTAAGTCAGATTTTTGCATTTTAGGAAACTTGGTGTTTTGGCACTTCAACATTAAATTGGGCAGAGAACATACAGGAAAGCAGGATTCATTTTTAGCGAACCAAGGTTTAATTTATAGTGGTCAGTTTGGCAACTTCTAAAGTTTTTTATGTTTGAAAATGACAAGTAAATGTAATGGTTCATTTCCTTGTACCACAATCCTAGAACAACTTTTTTCTATATGGCAATTTTCCTTATTTTAGTCTGTTTACCTGATTTGGCATACAGGTTTTAAGTGAAACAGTAGTTTCATGTTCTTTTGACTAATCAGTCATCGTTTTCAGTTTCCAATGCAACATTCTGTCATACTTATGTCCCAACCAGGTTTGTATCAATCAACACACTGGGAGCAGAATGAAAATTAGTGAAGTAAAATATAAATTTTTTTGTTTGAGGATTTTTGTATTAGGCCACATTATCTTTGCATTAATAGTGCACAACTGTATGTACATTTAGTAGTTTTGGATATGTACATTTATTCTGTAGGAATGTTTTGCTTTTTCTTTCAGTGTCTCTTTAAATGCATCATTTGTTTTTTATTTGACAGTTGTACAGTTTGTTTTCTGCAGTCTTGGAATGTACATTATGGTGTACTGATTTACTCTGTAAATATGTTTATTTACACTTTAGCCGATCTTTAATTTTCACATGTTAATAAGGCAAAGATTACGGCAACAGTAGAACGGGCACTATTTATACTAAGCATTAAGGCACAACAAATTAGTAGAAATTATTCTGTGAATGTCTCTGACAGACACTCCACACTGTAATCTTTGCTGTTGCCATTAAAACCAGAATAAAGAAAGATGGTACAATTGAAATTGTACTCCCTAACTGCCTTTAAATTGTAATTTAAATCATGTAAATATTCCCTTTAAAGGGACTTTTAAATATATTTTTGATACTTTAATACATTTTCAAATGTTTTCAGATAAGAACATTTTTAGTGTGGGTGTAAACCGGGTGAAATTGTTTTACTGAACCAAATGCGATGCTTTCTAACCAATCTTGCTGGTTTTGGTTAATCCATTGTTGGAGACTGCAAGCTTTTTTTTTTTCTTTTTTTTTCTATTTGCCCCCTGCAATAAACAGTGTTAATGTTCTGCATAATCTTCTTGTTTTCATTCTGCTTTTTGCCCGTACATTATATAGCAGACAAATATGTTTGGTATATTACAGTACTTCATTAGATTGGGTTGTTTGACAGGTTTTTTTTTACTACAATTTAGTAAAAAGTGGAGGTGCAGAAAAGCAAAGATTTTAAATATGCAGGTGAAAAAATATCATGATACAAAAAAATAGGTACTTGTTAGGTTATAGTTAAGCAAAGTTATTTTACTGTGGAACATGTTAGATGCACATATAAGAACATTATTGGTTAATTAAAGGTTGGTCAGTGAACTCTTTGTTCCCGTTTGTAATGCCATCAGCTATGGTGGGCATATATAAACTGGGGACATGTGTGTGTGTGTGTGTGTCTGTACACATAAGTACATCAAAATTAGAAATAAAAATTATGTACCAAAAGTACATCAGAACCCAGACTGTTGAGCTGCTGAAAGTCCTCCATTAAACAAACATAATACTCATAATTCTCATAATTATACCCTACATAAAGACTGGGGAGAAGGAGAACATGAAATTATTCCAACTTTGATGTAAATATTTTACCTATGTATACACACATGCACCCCTTGATTATATGTGCCCACCTTAGCTGGCAAGACAGCATTACAAATGGGAAAAAGTTCTTAACAGACTGATACTAATGTTTTTATATGTGCATATAACATGTTGTAGCCATAAATTAGCAATGTTTTAAAAACTGCAGAATAAAACTTACTGATTGTACATTCATGATGACTGGTCAATGTAAAATCAACTGATTGCTGAATTCTGATTAATGGCTGATTCTGTTTAATGGCAGTCATATACTTTGACTTATTTATTGGCCCTTGTGTCCCCACTTAAAATCTGTCTCTAAGAAGCAGCATGCCAAAATGCAGCTTCATTACATGAAAGTAAGAAACAGTCATTTAGCATTTATAGCGCCACCTAGTGACAAAATGGCGCCAAAATCGATAGGTGTCCTCAGAATTATGTCTTGCATAAGCCTGTCAAGTTTCAGTTTTTTAGCCAGACATGTGACAGATAATGTTTTTTTTTCCCTGAAGCGTTAATTAGGAATCTGGTTTACAAATGTCAGCATATCATTAATAATTATTAAGGTTGGTAGACTGATGATTTTTTTTTCACCAATTATGTGAAGATTAGACAAACTCACAGACTAGTTTGTAAAAGTATTATAATATGCCAATTAGCAAAAAAAAATCGAAGTAGGCTGGACATAATAGTCCAAATTGCAGATTGGTTTGTTTGGCCCAAGAAATCGTGAAAAATACAGCATATCTGGCAAAATCTACAAGTTACAAGGCCAACGGCGCTGGTTTAAGTTATAGCGCTACCTTGAGGCCAAAAGGGCCCATGTCTTGCGCTTGATCAGGGGAAGGGACTACTATCTATTAAACAAATGTCATGTGTCTACGACATACGGTTTGGTTTGTGTGATTCGTTTTAGGGCAGAATCAGAATAACGAAGAAAAATAAGAAAAATCCTAAAAGTAAAATAATTTAAAAAAAATTATGTCGTTATGTGTCGTTAATATTGTACTGTGGGATTTGCAGTTCATCCCTCCTTAAACCAAGTATTCTCAGAGTCTTTGGAGAGTTCGAATGTAATTTTTTACTTTAGGACCCAGAGGCGCTGAAAACGCAGGCGGTCACTGTGGCGTCAGTCTCTGGCGTTTCTATTGGTTATTTCGTTCGCACTTCCTCTTGCCGCTTTCATCTGGGAGAAACCATCTCGCTGTTGGGGTGAGCAAATTAATAATACTGTTTAACTCGCTTAAAAAAAAAAAAAAAAAATTATATATATATATATACACCTCCCAAGTATTTCGGCAAAATTTGCTGAGTAATAACTATGCACTTATGATTGAGAAGCCTTGCAGAGTTTCTCAGTATCTTTTCTGTCGCTGACGTTTGAGGAGGTTGCCAGTTCTTATTAAACCCTTGGCATGCACATACAGGTGAAACTCGACATATTAGAACATCGTGCAAAGGTTCATTTATTTCAGTAATTCAACTTAAAAGGTGAAACTAATATATGATATAGACTCATTACATGCAAAGCGGATTTTTTCTATATTTGTTAAACAGCAAATTCAAAAGCTCAGAAAATTAGAATATTACATGAAATCAATAAAAAAAAAGGATTTTAAATAGAAAAATTTTGGACCTCTGAAAGTATAATCATGCATATGTACTCAGTACTTGGTTTAGGCCCCTTTTGCATGAATTACTGCCTCAATGCGACGTGGCATGGATGCTATAAGCCTGTGGCACTGCTGAGGTGTTATGAAAGACCTGGATGCTTCAGTATCAGCCTTCAGCTCTTCTGCATTGTTCAGTCTCACGTCTCTCATCTTTCTCTTGGCAATGCCCCATAGATTCTCTATGGGGTTCAGGTCAGGTGAGTTTGCTGGCCAATCAAGCATAGTAATCCCATGGCCATTGAACCAGGTCTTGGTACTTTTGGGAGAGTGGGCGGGTGCCAAATCCTGCTGGAAAATTAAGTCAGCATGTCCATAAAGCTGGTCTGTGGAAGGAAACATGAAGTGCTCTAAAATGTCCTGGTAGACGGCTGCGTTGACTCTGGACCTAATAAAGCAGAGTGAACCAACACCAGCAGGTGACATGGCACCCAAAATCAACACAGACTGTGGAAACTTCACATTGGACTTTGGCATCTTGGATTGTGTGCCTCTCCATTCTTCCTCCAGATTCTGGGACCTTGGTTTCCAAATGAGAAGCAAAATTTCTAATCAGAAAAGAGGACTTTGGTCTAATTTGATATTCTAATTTTTCGTGTTTCACCTGTATTTCAAACTTGCCCCCTCAGTGGCACAGCACTCTCGCTGAGGAAACAGCTGCACAGTCTGCTATAAGGAAATAGATGCTTCCATGAGCAAAGAATATAAGTTAAAATCCTAAATTCCTAAGTCAACACGTGAGGAATTGAATGCTCGATTTCGAATAATATTTTTGTATTTTTACATGAATAACTGAATTACACGTTAGTCTGCTCTGAATTTTTACAGATGTGTTTAGACTATCTGGCAACCCTGTGAAGCCGGAACGCCTGAATCTGAAAGCAGCGCGGGAAAGAGTGTGTTTGGTAAGAGAGAAGAAAGCCGGATTCTCATTTACCTGTGTTTGTTGTTTTTATTATTTTGGGGGTATGTTTTTTTTTAATATGTTTAAATTGTGGTCGCACTTTTGTCTTCCCTTTAAGTTGTTTTATTAAGTCTTATTAAGTTATCTCATACCGAGCGTCTATGTAATGACAAAACGTGGGAGAAATATCCAGTCCGTTGAGCTAAACCTTTCAACAGTTTTAGCCGTGGAGCTAGTCAGTCGAAATAGCAGCGATAATACTTCTGTTTTACAAAGTGATCGCCTTTGCTCTGATCTTTACGAACGAATAACTTCTTATACGCTTTTTTTCTTTACCTTTTGAGGATGTTTGCAGTAAACTATGTTGATTAACGTCGTGTGTGACGGACGGAAGATGTTTACCATTATATATGCTTCAGTGTACGAATAAAAATGCAAGTGGAGAAGTCAGAGAAGAAAGTACACAAACTTTGATACGATTACTGTTTTCTATAGGTTTAGTCACGCGGTAGATGTATATTTGTCTATATGTATGCCTACCTGCCCTGATCTTATACTGCCTATAGCTTAAAGCTGGATATTTAAATGAACAACAGCTACGGAAAGAAGATTCCCCCTGCACTCTTTCTCTAAAGTATCATTAATCTTACTGTCATAAGCATTTGTTTTTTTCTTTGAATCATAATTGTTTAAGAAAATGCATTTTAGTGATCAAACTTAACTAAGTTTCACTGATAATCCCCTTGTCCTGTCTCTGTTACTCCTGTTTATTTTACTTTGTAAAACACCTGTTTTACATACTCCACTGCCGTTCATCACTTATCATTTTGACTTCTCGGACAGTTTCAGGATGAAGGTGATAACTTGTGAGATTGCCTGGCACAACAAGGAGCCAATATACAGTCTGGATTTCCAGCAGAATGCAGAGGGCAAGATTGACCGCTTGGCCACTGCTGGAGTGGACACCACTGTTCGAGTGAGTGATAAATCCCACTGCATGCATTGTACTGGGCATTGTACTTACAGTCACAGGCTTTGTCTATGAGGCGTAAGCAAACTATGTACTATATTATGCTGTAAGAGTTTCTCTTTTGTTTTCTGTAGATGTGGCGTGTGGAAAAGGGGCCAGATGGAAAGGCTGTTGTAGAGTTCCTGTCGAATTTGTCAAGACACACAAAAGCAGTTAATGTGGTGCGTTTCTCACCTACCTCAGAGCTGCTGGCCTCAGGAGGAGATGGTGAGTGTCCTGTGTGTGCCTTGAATCACAATATTGGCGATGCCTGTCCTGATCTAGATAAAACCGTTAGTGTTGGAATTAAACTGTGCAGTTTAGTACTTATCCTGAGTTAGATGGAGTTTGTTTTTTGAGAGGTAATCGACTAAAAGACAAATGAATTGTGAGGGGAGATTTAATGTTCTTCTTTTAAAAGGATATACATTTTATTTATATTATATTTTATTTATATATA
>JBBPDA010057701.1:2129-12129 GCA_037974385.1 Arnoldichthys spilopterus
TTATACATGTTATACACCGCTATACACCGCTATACACCATTATACACAGTTATACACCATTATACATGTTATACACCGCTATACACCGCTATACACCATTATACACAGTTATACACCATTATACATGTTATACACCACTATACGCCGCTATACACCACTATACATAATTATACACAGTTATACACAGTTATACACTGTTATACAATGTTATACACAGTTATACAAGAGCAACATATAGCGAAATTCACCCTGGTTGTTCCTGAGACTGTGCATTACAAGACATAAAGAAATATAAAGAAATAATAATGTACAGAAAAATATATATTGCAGAAAAATATATATTATTATATATGAAAAAATACATACACACATTAAAAAAAAAAAACAATTGTGAATTGTGCATATAGACAGCTGTATATGGTAAAATGCAAAGTGGCAGGTGTATAGCAGACAGGTAGATGGACAGCGTGGTCAGTATGCATGATCTGGGTGCAGCAGCACGTTATGCACGTGTTATAACTGCTTATTTTTAATTCACTTTAATACACTATTATAAGCCATTTATAAACCCTTTATAAGGGAAATCTTTGCGTAAAGTAGGACATTTTTCTGTTTTTAGTGTTTGTCGTTTTTTTATGTACGACATAAAGATGGAGTTTAGTCTCGGCAAGTTTCTGATCTGCTGTTACTTAACATCGTGCTTGCAAAGCCATTAACCCAAAAACTATTCCCGAACCGTCCCAACTGGGGCTTTAAAAGCTCTTGATTGAGTTATAGTGGTGATAACAAAAGGGTCTCTCTCTCTCTTTCTCTCTCTTTCTCTCTCACTCGCTGTCTCTCGGCATCACCAAGTGTAGCTGTCCTTATTTACAAACTACTAGGAGGGAAATAAATAATTCAGATCCATTACATCGCCATAATCCCCCATGTAAACCACAGAGATAAGAACATCTCCACATAAATATTTACTAAGTGGCGACAGGCCCTGTTTATGCACAGTGAACATACAAATTAATGCCACGTTGTTTAGTTATTGCCGAATATGTGCGAAGTTTCAGTATAACTCTTAAAACGAGCAAGAACTTTTATACAGATACTATAACTGTTTAATATAAATTTAGTTCATTATCTAAAACAAAAATAAAATAATGTAAACAATCAATTAATTGTTGCTATTAATGGAAAAATATTTTTAATTAAAGAATAATTGATTAATTAAGGATTTCAGTATTATTTAGATTTTTATTGTTGAGTAACCGTTAGTAATTACTCGGTACAAAACTAAATAGTAAGGTTTGTGGCGTTTGAGCAGTAGAGGGTATGCATGCATAGGTCACGGTGGGCGAGGTCGTTGCGGTCACATGCAACGAGTGGCAGAAAGATGAACTTTTCCAGACTGTCGTCATATTTCCAAAACGGCAACTTCACAAGAAAACCACAAAACCTTCATGACTTATAATGGAGGTCTGTGTAAAAAAAACCTTTTTTGTAAGTAATTTAGGACGGGTTCTCTTGACGGTGGTGTGTTCAAATGCTTTAAAAATGTAAAAATAAGAAAAACGGAGACCTGAGATTTTATTCCAACATCTAGAATGAGAAAAGGTGGTTCTCTACCCAAAGCTTAGAGAAGCAGGTTGCTGGAATTTGTGCGAATAAATACCTTTAGTATGGAGGAGGAGGAGGGAGGAGGAGGGGGGCTTGAGAAACCAGGTGTAAAATAAAGGTTTACCTGCTAAATTTAAAGGCAGTTGTGCTCGACTGTCATACTGACAACTTCCCAAAGAACCAGTGGGCCATGGACACTGACGTATGATCTGGAATCCTGGCATTTACTGTTTGTAGGCCTTCAGGCCTGCAGTAATGCTCTCACAAAATAGGGGATTTTCATTTGTTGACCAAGGTGCAGGGTTGATCATGTTTTGGCAACCAGTGTGGGTGATTTTGATTGGCTAGTGGATAGTGCTCACAGCAAGAAGGTCCTGGGTTCGATCCCCCGATCGGCCTCAGGTGCCTTTCCGTGTGGAGTTTGTAAGCTCCCCATGTTTGCGTGGGTTTTCTCCGGGTGCTCCGGTTTCCTGCCACTGTCCAAAGGCTTGCGGTTCAGCCATAACATTAACACCACTGACAGGTGAAGTGGACATTGACTCTAGTTATTTCATTACAATGGCACCTGTCAGGAGGGGCGGGACATATGAGGCAGCAAGTGAACAGTCAATTCTTGGAGTTGCACTGGAGGCAGAAAAAATGGGCAAGTGTAAGGATCAGGTGATGTTATTTTTTTGGTGGGGGGGGGGGGGGGGGGGGGGAAGGAGCGGTGGGTGTTGTTTTTTTGCCCCCCCCCCCCCCCAAAAAAAAAATCTGATTGCGTTCTGATTGTGTGTGCTCAGAAACTGTATCCGTCCATCCAACAATAGAGGCAGCATGGAGCTTTCTTTGTGTGCCATGTTGTGTACAGCTGGGCCAACGACCATGTTAATCACCCGATCTTCACTTCCTGCTCGGTTTTATTCGGAACCATGCTCTGATTAGCAGTAAATTCCAGAAACCCAATCGCTCTGCGCTCCCTCCTTTCATGCGGTTTCAGGATTGTGTGTTTGAGCATGTGAATGCTTGCAGAGAGGGAAGTGCAGGGGAAGTGTGCAGTGTTGTCACATTCATCCACAGAGCATGACATGGGCCTAGAGCCAGCCCCCTGGTGTGGGATGTGTAGAACTAAATGGAGAGAGAAAATACAGGAGGGAGTTCTGTGTGCTGGGACAGGAAAAGAGAGCGAAAGGAATAAAGTGCTTACTGCAAGCAGAAAAAACTGAGCTCCAAGAGTTCTTTTTATAACAACAGATAGATATAAAGAAAGGGGAGAGAGAGAGAGAGAGAGAGAGAGAGAGAACGAGAGAGAGAGAGAGAACAGTAGCTTGAGACTTGAAGGTGACGGCGAGGAAACAGGATTCAGTTTTAATTAATGTCTCTTTCTTACTTACTCTCTCTCTCACTCTATCTCTATTACTCTCTCTCTCACCCTCTGTCCCTTTCTCCTTTCTCTCTTTTTTTCTCTTTCTCCCTTTTCTCTCTTCATCTCCTTACCTTTTTTCTCCGTCCCGTTGCTTGCCTCTCTTTCTTTCTCTCTCCCCCATCCCTCACTCTTTTTCCATTTTTTTGTCTCTCTATTTTTCTCACTCTTTTCACTGTCCTGTGGCCTCTCTCTCTCTCTCTCTCTCTCTCTCTCTCTCTCTCTCTCTCTCTCTCTCTCTCTTTCCTCTGTGTGCCACTTTGGGCAACTACTCAGGAGACACCCCACCCTTGTTCTACACAGGTTCCCGGTTTGAGTTCTCAGTGGGTTTAGTTTTATTACCATTTTGTTGTAGGATGTAGGGATTCTAACGTCCAGTGCTCTTATGCGTTTTGGTCATTTTGTGACTCAGCAGTTTAGATTTGGTAAGGATACGACATCGGCGTTGTAAAACTGTTCCAAGCCATCACAGAATTCAATGCAGGAGCTCAATTTGTTCCTAAAAGTACTTTAAACATTTCTGGTTTGGGAAAGGAACAGTGGGCCAATGACGCCTTTGTTCCTTTTCATGGGTGTGTGTATTTTTTTAGGGTATGACTTTTTTGACCTTTAAATTCTGGAACCGAAGGGGTCAAAGTCCCGTCCGTCATACTGACAACAGATAACGCCGCAGTTCTTTACAGCGCACGTCCTTCCTTGCGTCCACTCTCTGCACTGCCTGTGGATTTGCAATCCATCAATATGGCAAACAACAAGAAAACAAACCAAACCTCATTTACCGTTACAGGAGAGCATAAGCCTACAGACAGCTCTGTGGGATAAAAGCCAATTTCAACACGACAAGACCGAGTCTGCAGAGCAAACAGCACTTAATTACTAAAGCCTTCACATACTGTACGCCACGGTCTTCACCAAGGTGGCATAAGCCAGGTTTCTGTTCAGTGAGAGCGGAGATGTAAATGTTTGCTGACCTTGCTGTTTAGTTTAAGTGATGATATAAGGGCCTTTCATCCTCTCGGTGTTTTCGTGTTGTTTGGGTTCCTTCTTCTAAAAAAATTCACTTCAATTTTAATTATATAGAGCGTTTTACAACTGACATGGTCACAAAGAAGCCTAACAAAGATTGAGCTTCTAATAAGAAATGCAAAGGCTTCAGAGGCAGAGAAAAAAACCCTAAACTGGAGGTAGAAACCTTGGGAAAAACCAAGATTCAGAAGGGGAGCTCATCCTCCTCTGGTTGACACTGGACAGCTTTAAAATAAACACCATTGTTTTTTGATCCATGCCATGTTAGCTGGCTCTTTAAACCACCTGACCTTCACTTTCCAGAAAAGCAGTTGAACAAGATCTTGAAGCAGCACATCGATCCATATTTTCGAGCCTTTCTGGATCCCAAGAACTGATCTTAGAACAGATTTCCTTCAAAAATAATAAGGAATGCAGTGATACATTTGGAACATGGCTGGTTCTAGATCAGCACTGAATATGAAATATAGGCTTAAGGGGTCCCTAAGACCCCACCATCATCTACTCGCCCAGCCCCTCCTAAAAGCTTCAACAATACCCCCACTACCATCACGGTTGACCAAATATTTGACCATACTGCCATTTTTGGCCAAGCTATTGTTCCTCATCCACAAAAGCTGTTTAATCCAACCCACCCCAACCTCCCATCGTCCACACACACCTCCATCTTCATTTCAGCACATGTCCATCTCGAGGTCTCAGAAAAAACCTGGATTTGATAAATAAATGGTACAGAACTTTGACAGAACCCAAGTTAGAGGCTGGCTATTTAGCTTCCAGGCTATCTGCTTCATTTCTGCATGTGTCACTCTGCTGAAACTGCCGGCGAATCTTGAATTGGCACCGCAGTAACGTTGAGCGAATAAGCCATCACTGAAGTCTGTGTGATGTGCTTTCTGATCTCAGATCAGAATCTGTGAATGCATGTCTCTGTGCCGGATGCTGCTGGAGCGTTAGCATTCAGAGCAGGGTTCCTGAGGCAGCCTTCTGTTTAGAGATGAGGTCTTTGGCTGTTAGAGAACAGAAGTCGAAATAATCGGCCATTAGAAGCTGAGTTATTACTATATCCAAACAGATACATCATGTACCTCTTTATGCTCCACCCACAAAAGCCTTCGTAGCTACTGCTGTGGTGATGGGTTTTGTAGTTTTGGCTTATTTCATCATATTAAGATGCATCTCCAGATTTATGGGCTTGCACATTCAAGGACCAGCGGTATAATTAGCTTGTAAAGTTTACAATGCTAACTGGTTCCCAATGACAATATATTCATTGTTAGCAACATTAGCATTTAGAATCTTTGGCAACATTTCTTGGGGCTGCTGAAGTGTGTGTAATGAAAAAGGAAAATAGAATAAATAATAATAAAAAAGAAGGAATAATATATTTAAATGTCAATAAATACAAATAAAAAGTCAATTAATAATATTATATAATAACAATATTGCCCAAGTTATAAAAGCCAGTACTGACCATTTTTTCAAATTCCAGTGTTCTGTACTGTGTATGTTTTTGGACACAAATCTTTACACATTCAATCCAACCCAAAGTGGTCAAGTAACTTATGGAATGAGCCCCGTCTGTGTGCTGACCAATCAGATCAGAAGGGAAGCAATGTTCTTAGGAGAACCCAGAGAAACCCTGACGTAGCCCACAACAAACCAAACTAAGTGAAAGTTTTCAGTTTGGTCCATGGCTGGTTAGTCGTGCGCTGGCCAAGCTGATCTCATTGAATATACATATACAAGCACCAAGGAGTCAATATCCATATGCTGGACACTCCCGGAACGTCTGGGAGATTTCTGTGCTAAGACACGTCACACTTGTTTGTTATTGCTGTCTGGTGTCGACCAGAGGAGGACGGGTTCCCCCTTCTGAGCCTTGGTTCCTCCTGAGGTTTCTTCCTACAGCTTATGGAGTTTTTCCTGCCTCTTTGGGGCTCGGACCTGGTTTCTGTAAAGCTGCTTTGTGTTGACTTCAGTTGTAAAAAAAATAAACTTGACTTGACTTGAGTTCATGTTTACTTTCATTTGTCCCCTGTCTGGACAGTACACAAAAATGTCTTCAGAAATCCTTTAGCTTGACTTTGGCCTGTGTCCACGCAAGCAGTGCAGGTTACGGCGTTACATTGGGTATCTAACTCTAAAACTGTGTTTTTGAACCTATGAATCAAACTTTATGGCTCAAAACGTCACGCACACAACTGCACCTTCTAAAGGATAACAGTAGAAACCAAATGGGTAAAATATGTGAGTAAAGCTCTTTCCAGAAGTTTCTTTCCCCACACGTCATTAAGCTGTGAAATTGTGTCCCTGTAAAAGCACTTGCGAGGAACTGCAGCATGCCTGCTGCATTTAGCAGTATCTTCTATTATCAAGATCCACTGAAGCCCAAATAATGATCACGAGCACCACCCGTGTGAACGCACCCACCGCCACATAAAAAGCCCCCCCCCCCACCACCAAAAACACACACACACAGCTCATATATGTGCTTCCCCATCCCAGTAGCTGCAGCTCCACGCCACCACACGCATGTATGAGCCCCTCTGTGCTTTTCATTCAATTTATTCTGAGTGCAATTTAGCAGCCATGCTTCAAACAGCGCGGTGGCTCACCACTGTTTCACAAGTCATTAGCAAGCTGCAAGGAACACTTACCAACAAAGCCGACATGAAGCGGCCTTTTATTTTCCAGGCTCAGCGCCCCACCGGAAACGAGATTTGGGTCTCGGTGGGGTGTTTCCCCTCCATAACTAAAATGACAGTGCGTGTATGCCAGCTGGACTGACCTGTGTAGCTCAGTCGTGAAATTTCTCCATCTTTTCTATGTACTGTACAATATAGACATAGTTTCCACTGGGCACAGGCAAAATCCAGGTTTTGCTTCACCCCAAGTTATGAGTTGAGCCCATATGGACAACGCAACGTTTCACAGAATTGATCAAAAGTCATCGTGGCCCACCTCTACGCTAGGAACTGCTGCTTCCTACAACCAGATCACCCATCATTGGGGCCTCCTTATCAGCTGTCCAAGAGTAGTTCAGCTCCCACAGACTCAAATTTCAAATGCTTTATTTGCATATGTGGCTCCAAGCTATAGGCTTTTAGTTGACTGACTTTTTTCTCTCGGTTGTTCTCATTGTCCGGCGTCGACCTTTCTGGGCCTTGGTTCCTCACAAGGTTTCTTCCTACAGCTTAAGGAGTTTTTCTTCTCCTCCGTTTCCATTGGCTTGATCATTAGGAGCTCAGACCTGGATTCTGTAAAGCTGCTTTGTGACAATGTCAGTTGTAAAAAAAAAGTGCCATAGAAATAAAATTGACTTGACCTCAGGGAAACCATCAAATAACGAGCAGGTCTGTTCTTGCCTGGCTGTCACAACTGAGGCGATAGAGAATTACTGGCTGACTGACACCGTTCCATCCAAAGTTAATCAAAATTTAAGGTTTGATTCGTTTGTCCAGTGGGAGGCTCCATTTTTACAGCACTATGGTAAATCAGATATGCGTTACCACATAAACAGCAACATGCACATGGTAAACTAATGTTAATGTTAACATTTGGTATTACCAGCGTATATGCATTGACATGACCCCCCAGTCAGACTGAGTGGCAAAACCTGCTTCAGCGCAGCTGCCTTCAGGGGAATTTGCGAATTTGAAGCACAAATAGACAGTCACATGTGTCTGCTTTTCTCTTAGGACAAAAGCCAGGACCTTGATATACTTGCCTAGGTAAAAAAACCCAGTTAAGACCATTTTTGCACACCACGCCACCCCATCTGAGGTTCTAGAACCTTCCGGAAGCTCTCGATATCCCTGTGTCTGCCTGATAATGTGACCTGCTGAAGGATAAAACCTTACCACAATCAGATTTTACAGCGCCATGTGAGGGTTGTCGGGCTTCCTTTCCACGATGGTTCGAGGGCCTGAGTGACGCTGCTCCGTTGGAAAGAATTAGGGTCTACTTTAGGGCCTGAGACCACTGGGGTTATGTGGGAGAAAACACCACTGTGTGTGTGAAATCAAATAAAAACGCCCCTCCAGAAATTGTCGAATTGCACTTGCACTCCTGAAACCAACGGCCGTGCCGTCCAGTCAGATGAGAGATGCACACCACAGTGAAATTGACCTTTCTCGAGGCAGGCGAACGCAGCGAGATGAATTACGCTGGCGCATGATGAGGGAAATTAATATGGAGGTGTTGATAAGGGAAGGCTGGACACAAATTGGGGTTTTAATGAAGTGACCTTAGAATGAGCAACATGGATGTGAGCGACACAGCAAACACTGATCGGGCTTTTCAGGCCCAGCTGGAGAAACAGGTGTTTGTGTGTGTGGTGTGGGTGGGTTAGAGAGAGAGAGCGAGCGAGCGAGCGAGCGAGAGAGGCAACATATTTAATTCCCTCGTCTCTAATCTGGTATTAAAGATGGTGCGGCGTGAGGCTCGCAGGACGACCCGTTATTAACTTGGCCAGGCTTCTTTATATTAACGGCTGGCGCTGCAGCGCTACAGCGCTACGTCGCTACGTCGCTCCTCTCGTCTCCATTTTAATGTCATTAGCTCCAGCAGAGGCAGAGGAGCTGGTCACTGCAAGTGTAATTGCATCCTCGAGTTTACAGTGGAGCTTCATTCCTCAGACTTCATTACCAGCACTTGGGCTTAGGAATCCTGCAGATATGCGCAGTGTTTACAAGTGCACACACACACACACACACACACACACACACTGTAAAATCACCAGTGTTGAATTAACACCTCAGTATGCAATGAAGACCACTTTTGCTGCACGCTGGCCCTGGAGACCAGTTTAACAGCGTGGGTGTTAATTTAACTCTGATGGTTTTACAGTGCACCAGTACACATGCAGACACACACACATGCACACACACCTTTATTGTGCTTTTATGAGAGAAAAATACACGTATGATACATTTTCATAATTGTTTTTCATTTTCTTAATAAAACAACGTACTAATTGGTCCTAAAATTCCTGAAAAATGAAATAATTATTCATTAAAATTCTTCGGAAAATTCGCAGAGTTTCTAACGTTTCAACCGACTGAAAAAAAAAAGACAATGTTTTGGGTCATCATCATAAAGCATAACTTTTAGCACTCAAAAGATAGGCATGGGTGATGATCCAGCATCTAGTCTAGATTTGGTCGTGACCGTACGAAAAGGTGGACAGTGTATCCCCTCTTAAAGGTGAAGCTAACCCCCCTTAATGGTGGGCTGCAGTTCAGTGCAGTACAGCTCCGCCCATTCTCATGTTTTAGTGACAAAGTTGCTTTTTTACCCCCGTGTGACATTTCTTTACACCGTCTTTTGTTCTACAGACCTGCTAGTTTACCATAGGCCGATAATTCCACTTTATTTTCCATCAGAAATGAGTGTTTAATACTTAATCCCACTATATTGTAAGAAGGCGTGGCTACACCTCGGAAGGAAGTGACTGACAGCCTTTGCTGGAAGAGACCAGCCCTTTCGTCGGGATTTCTGCGACCTTTGTGTGCAAAGTGAAAACGTGTGAGCACATCATTCATGGGAGCAGCACTGTTCTTTCAGCCGTTCAGCGCTATAAGTGCACTTTGAGCGTGTACCTGTACTGAGTCACGCTACTTAAATATGACTTAACAATACGCCACTGACTTTAGATGTGGGGTTTTTTTGGCATTATGTCAGTTTTAAATAACTTTTAAACTGACAATATTCAGCTATATTAGCTCACCCTCCCCATGCTGGTGGCATCCTGTGACTGGGGGAGGAGCCTCACACAAGTTGCATTGAAGACAACGAAATTAGGTGGGAAAAAAAGAAGAATTCAGGGTTATTATATATGTATATATATATATTAATTGTGTTCCCCCTTATGCTGCTGAAACAGCTTCACTCCTCACTCCCTATATGCATCAGTAAGCCTTGGACGCCCCAGGGCGCCAATTGTCCTTCCTTGTCACATGACAC
>JBBPDA010057712.1:0-13418 GCA_037974385.1 Arnoldichthys spilopterus
ATAGAACGTACCTTCTGAATAAGGACTCCACTCGTTTTTCTTTTCAGATGGAGAAACGCGAACCTCGTGGAAAAAAACGAAGTGCGTAAAGGTACCAAAAGATAAAATATATGTTTAAAACAGTGGGCTTTGAAATTTTTGTAAAAATTACAAAAAATTACAAAAAGTAATTTTTGTAATTTTGTAATTCCTTTACCTTGGTAGGTATACCTTGGTAGGTTTAGCCCACTTGAGCACTGCTCAAGTGTTGTAATATAATAATTGTACTATGTAATAATAATAATAATACATTTCATTTATAAAGCACTTTACATTTTACTAAAAATCTCAAAGTGCCTACAGACAATAAAAAACACCATACCAAAGGACAAATTTAAAAACCAAGAGGAATAAAACATCAGACATTAAAAAACGGCAAGCAATCATTAAAAACATTGGCAAAAAAGAAATGTTTTTAGGCTTTTCTTAAAACATGTCACAGTCTGAGAAGCCCTTAAACATGGGGGTAGGGCATTCCACAGTTGTTGGGCAGTGCAGGAAAAGGCCCCAGTGGTGCAGGAGCGAGTCCTGGGAGGGAGAAGAAGAGGAGTGTTGCTAGAGCGGAGAGTGCCTGAGTGACAGTAGGGGGTGAGGAGTTCTTTTAAGTATGATGGTGCATTACCACGCAGACATTAGAAGGTAAGCAGGGATATTTTGTAGGTGATCCGGGCAGAAACAGGAAGCAAATGAAGTGAACGGAGCACAGGGGTGATGTGCTCATGTTTCCTTACTCTCAGCAGGATCCTGGCCGCGCTGTTCTGAACATATTGAAGTTTTTGAATGTTCTTGCCAGGAATCCCGATAAGAAGCCCTTTACAGTAGTCCAGTCTTGATGAGACAAAGGCATGCACTAATTTTTCTGCCTTGGAAAGGGAGAGTGGGCTGAAATTTAGCTATATTTCTGAGGTGGAAAAAGGAGGTTTTGCAAATGTGCTTAATATGACTTTCAAAGGTGAGTTAAGGATCAAAAATGACACCAAGGTTGGTGACTGTTTTACAAAGGGAAATGTTCTGACCAGAGAAAGAAATGTTGAGGATTTTTGGTTGAAATGATCACAAAGGGCTGGTTCATTCCATCGCCGCAATAGTCCTAAACTCGATGGCATCCTCAAAGGCAGTAAGGTTACCTTAGTTCAATTTTTATAGTCTCTCTCCAATGTCTTTTCCCTAATGAGGATGATCAAACATGGCCCCAAGTTGAGAAAAGCCCCTGCAAGTATTCGGGTCACCGTTAAATTTCATAGGTTTGGTCAATCTTCCTTCAAAAGCAGGTACCTGGCAAGCACTGGATAGTTGCACGGGGGTTGTAACAGGGGCGGGTGAAGGTTACACTTGGCTGTTGTGCTGATGTATGTGGGCCTGAGCTAATGACAACTGTTGAATGAGCAAAGTTGTTGTAGTTCCACATGATGCTCACCTAATAACCATGTGGACCATGTTCCATCACAGCTGTTGTCATGTTGCTCATCTGACTCTCTTGTTGGATCTCTTTACCTGCTGTGTCCATGTTAATTCTTCTGGTTCTGGGTAAGCAGAAAGCTTGGACACAAATGCAGTTTATTAGATTTAATAAGAACACACAATGTAGACAGGCATAAGTCAGGAGGGTCAATCAAGCACATCAAAGACAGTAGAGAGCTCAAGGTGAATAAACAGGCTGTAGTCAGAATACCAGGCAAACAAGAATATCAGAGACAAGGCAAGGCAATCTCAAAAAACAAGCAAGGTCAAAAGTCCACAAAGACAAGAGGCTTAGTGACATGATAAGGGCACAAGACTTCGCAGAGTCTTTAAATTCCATCCATACATCCATTTTCTAAACCGCTTCTTTTATTTCTGGGTTGCGGGGAAGCTGGAGCCAATCCCAGCTGACTGCAGGCCTAAGGCAGGGTACACCCCGGATAGGAAGCCAACCCATCGCAGGACTCTTCAAGTTCCAAACACATTAAATAGCCTGTCTGATGATCCCCTAACTCCCCACACCTGGGAGGGTGTGTGTCCAGAGGCCAGTAAGTATTCCGGGGATGCAGACCATCTTTGAACCACAAGATGGAGCTATAGTATCCCTCACACATTTGAATTTGATGGCAGCAACATGTAAAAGAAAACTGGCTCAGGGTCATGTTTTAAACTGAGGAGACAAGTTTCTGGACTTTTTGGGGATTAACATTACCCCATTCTTGTCTGATATAGGACTTTTGGTGGTTAACAGTCCTGGGTCTTCTTTGTCATATATTTTCATGATCCGCAAAATGTTTTCAATTGATGAAAGGCTTGTACTGCAGGGAGGCCAGTTCAGCACCTGGAGTCTTCTACTATGAAGTCATGCTGTTGCGATAGATGCTGTATGTGGTTCAGCAATGCTGAAATATGCATATGTTGGTCTAAAACATGTATATACCTTTTAATATTGATGGTGCCCTTTCAGATGTGCAAGCTGCCAATTACATAAGCACTAATGCCCCCATACCATCACAGATGCAAGGTTTGAGCTGATTTCTGATAATAAGCTGGATGTTCCCTCTTCTTTTTAGTAAGGAGCATGTCGTGCCCATGTTTTTGATTTCAAATTTCGATTTATCTGACCAACAGTTTTCCACTTTGTCCATTTTACAACCCCAAATCAGAAAAAGTTGGAATGTTATGGAAAACGCAAATAAAAAAAAGAAAGCAGTGATTTCTAAATTAACTTTGACTTATATTTCATTGCAGACAATATGAACACAAAATATGTCATCTTTTGTCTGGTCAACTTCATTTCATTTGTAAATATACATCCTTTCCTGTCATCAGACCTGGAACACATTCCAAAAAATCTTTATAATAATAATAATAATAATAAGTTAGATTTATATAGCGCCTTTCTCAAACCCAAGGATGCTTTACACATGCACAAGGGAATGGAATAAATAAATAAATAAAAATCCTTTAGTAAGAGGAGGAAGGAGAAGAAGACAAGTGGTGATGGAAGAGAAAAGTCTTTTTTTTCTTTTAAAACCGAGTTAAAAATCTAAGTTAAGGCGGGTACAGGGAACCTTCAGGAGATTAGTACCAGATGACCTGAGGGAGCGAGGTGGGGAATAGAGTACAAGAATATGGCTAAGACATGAAGGAGCAGGACTGTAGGGCTTTAAACGTGAGTAGTAGTATTTTGAATTTAATACAAGATTCAATAGGGAGCCAATGTAATTGGAGGAGGATGGGAGTGATGTGGGATGAGCGTTTACTATGAGTGAGAACTCTGGCAGCAGAGTTTTGGATATACTAAACTTTTTGAAGGGATCTGAGAGGAAGACCAGTGAAGAGGAAATTACAGTAATCAACGCGGGACATGATGAAAGCATGTACAAGTGTATGAGCATCAGTATCTGAGAGGGAGGGGCAGAGTCTAGCAATATTGCGGATGTGGAAGAAGGCAGTTTTGGAGAGTGACTTTATATGGGTGTCAAAATCAAGTGATTGATAAAAAATAAAACCACAAAGTTCCTAACAACTGAAGCATCAATACAGACAAAAGTTGAGTAATTTGGAGGTACTGCAATTTAAATCATGGATGCAGATCAAGTTGGGACAGTAAAGTATTTACCACTTTGTAGTGTTGCCATTCCTTTTCAGAACACTTAAAAGATGTTTAGGGACTGAAGACACCAAGTGAGAAAGTTCAGTTTCAGTGTCACGTTTACGATGAGTTGGTTTGACAGAAAGTGCAGGAAGCGTGGTTGAAATAAATGATGATTTATTAAAGGAAAAGACACGTAGTGATGACACAAGCAGAGTGACAACAGTAACAGACAATCCACAATGCTAAGACAAACAACGGAGACTAAATAGACAAGGCAAATGGATGACACCTAACTGACAATCACAGCACATGGGACACAGCTGGGGGGCGTGGCTAACACGAACACGAGGGACAAGACACGTGGCTAAACACAAACAAAAACATGAACACGTGGATACATGAGGGCACAATCGTTAAATTTAGGTGTTATTTTGTCCCATTCTTCCTTCTTAAGGTGGGCAACAGTACAGGGTCTTCACTGTCACATTTTGTGCTTCAAAACGTGATACACATTCCATTTTGGAGATGGGTCGGGACTGCAGGCAGGCCAGTCAACTACCCATTCCCTCTTCCTTGCAGCCAGGACTTTGTAATGTGTGCAGAATGTGGTTTTGCATTGTCTTGTTGAAATATGCATGGATGTCCCTGGAAAACATGTCTTCTTGAAGGCAGCATATTGTGTTCCAAAATCTCTATATACTTTTTAGCATTAATCACAGAAGTGCAAGTTACCTTTGCCATGGGCACTGACACAACCCCATACCAAGACCCAGGCTTTTGGACTTGTTGCTGGTAACAAGTAAAGGATGATCCTTTTCTTCTTTGGTCCGGAGCACACGGTGTCCATTTCTCCCAAAAAAGTACCTGGAATACCACAGTCCATGTTTCCAATGTGTGATGGTCACTCCCAGATGCCTCTGAGCCCAGAGAAGTCAACAGCACTTCTGGACACTGTTAACAAGGCTTCCTTTTGGCACAGTACAGTTTTAACGGGCATTTGTGAATGTAACTACTTATTGTGGTACTTGACAAAGGTTTGCCGAAGTAGTCCTGAGCCCATGTGGTGATATTTGATTGATTCTTGATGCAGTGCCGTCTGAGGGCTCGGAGATCACGGTTGTTCAGCTTAGGCTTGTGTCCTTGTCCTTTATGCACTAAAATTCTTCCAGATTCTTTGAATTTTTTAATTGTTATGCACTGTTGAAGGTGAAATAACCAAATCTCTTCCTATCTTTCTTTGAGGAACATTGTTTTTAAACATTTCAATAATTTTCTGACGCATTTGTTGCCAAACTGGTGATCCTCAGCCCATCTTTGCTTCTAAAGGACTAGACCTTTCTTGGATGCTGCTTTTGTACCAAATCATAATTACAATTTGGCATCACCTGTTTCAAATCACAACATTATTTTACCAATTTACCTCATGACTAGCCCTAAATTGCTAAAAAAGACAGGAAAGGATATATATTTACAAATGAAATGAAGTTGACCAGAGAAACATGACGTATTTTGTGTTCATATTGTCTGTAATGAAATACAAGTCAAAATGAAATTAGAAATCACTACTTTCTTTTTTTATTTGCGTTTTCCATACTGTTCCAACTTTTGCTGATTTGGGGTTGTAAATGAGATTTGGCCAAAAGAAGACAGTAGCTTTTGATTCATGTTCACATACAGCTTCTTCTTTGCTTGATAGAGCTTCATTTATATTTGTGAATGGCACAGTGAATTGTGATCACAGATTTCTGGAAGTGCTCCTGAGTCCATGCAGTGATTTATTTGAAAGAATTGTGACACAGGCAACATTGATTTTCAGCCTTTTCCCTTGTGCACAGAGAATTCTACAGATTTTCTGAAGCTTTTGATATTATTATATTCTGTTATAGATGCATTTTTTTTCAGATTGGTGAACCTCTGACTTCTTACTTCTGAGACACTTAGCCTCTCTAAGGTGCTTTCAGTCATGTTATTGACCTGTTGCCAATTAATGTAATTAGCTAGAAAATGTTCGTACAGCTGTTTCTTTTTAGTACCACATACTTTTTTCTGCCTTTGTTGCCCTGTCCCAACTTTTTTGAGACATGTTTCCGCCCTCAAATTCAAAATGAGCTAATATTTTTCATGAAATAGTAATATGTCTTATTTGTAACCTTTGATGTTGTATTTTCACCAAAATATTGGTTTATGGCATTTGCAAATCTTAGCATTGCACATATATGCGTGTGTGTGTGCGTGTGTGTGTGTGTGTCTGTAAAATCAGTATCCTTAAAGTAAATTTCTCATATTCCAATTACCAATAGAAGTTCAAGTGGCATTGATATTTACTATAGTGGTGTTTGCTAGCTTGATCTAGTTGGTAATTTTGCAGTCAGTGAAATCTCAAAGACTTTAAAAAGGTCATGGTTTGCAAGCTCTGTGATGGCTGGAGAATTCCATAGTTTTTTTGACTGGTCACATTATGTTCACAGTATGCAGATATTTCCCTTGTGCTGAGCAGTCAGATTCTCAGACAGCATGTGCTCTGGCTAACTGGTTTGTGACTTAGAGTGAAACAGTGTCTTCTGTGTCATTAAAAATGGCAAGAAGACGAAGCTTATGCAGTCACAGTCTTCTTATTCATATGTAAGGAAAATGTGTTAAGGAAGATATCTGAGGTGCAGGGCTCTATCAGTCTTGAAAGCCAGTCAGAGAATCCCTGTTAAGGGTCAGAGGGGAAAATGCCATAATTATAAACATTCATTTTAGTTGGACTAACAAAAAAAAATCGCATTTTAGTTCCCTGGGTGTCTACATTCTGAGTAATGCAGTAGCTGTTGCTATTTGCATTGACACACTAAGTGTCTGCTGAATACACAGTAGTGAATTGTAATGAAAGTGACTACTTGTCATTGTGAACACACTCAAGCACAACAATCAACTGCATTTAACCTATTACACGTGCACACATGGTGCAGCTATGAACAGTGATCGGGGATCAGTGTAGCAAGACGGTTCCTTGCTCCATGGTATCTCAGTGGTGCCTGGGGTGGGACTTAAAGCCAGGGGTGTAGTATTGGGGTCGCTTAAAGTTTATATCCCATAAGAAGCTAGGGAGCCTTGCTGTCTGCTTATTTCTTACAGTGATGACCTCTTTTTGGCTCTGATTTGTGTCTTGAACTTTAGTTAAATAGGGCTTAGTTATCTTATTTGCTGTGCAACCCATCACACAACAGGTTTCTAGCTTTGCAATTTTAGTTTTAAGACAATAAAGAGAACTGTGCTATGCAGATCAATGCAAAGTGCAGCGTTGATTTGCCCATAACATGGGCATGGCTTGTATGTACAAAAAGTCATATAAATATGAATCGTATAAACATAGGAACAAAACAGGAATAACAAAAGGGATAAATGTACCTCAAAATTCTGTGTGCTTTTGGTAAATAAACCTTCACAAATATACCTGGAGAAATCACCTATTTGGAGAAAATAAAATTTAAAAAATAGAAGTGCAATCAGACTGACACTGAAATGGTTAAATTTAAGATTTTTATTCCACGTTCCATGCTATCCCCCCACTTATTTTCTGCTGCTTCCACATTTCTGTGTTCTGCTGAGTTGCTGAAATGTGATCTACTTTATCTCTCAGCCTGTCTTTTTCACTGTTTTCATCTTTTCTTCTTACTACATGGTTTAACACTTTTAAAAGAACATTAACTGTTGCAGAGTTTTAGCAGGTTCTTTCATTTTCATCACCCTGTACAATAACAAATAAATTTTATTTGGTCTAAGCTTTAAGACATTGCTAAAAGACTAAGCTAAAAGACACTGTAAAATCCTGAAGCATCAATCCAAGCATTTGTATGTGTGTGTGTTGGGATGCAGCTAGGCTTTTCTTATGTCATGCTCTGCAGTGTACATCTGTAGCCATCAAATTCTAAGATTAATGAGCATACAAAAAAGCTACAAAGCCTCTGTCCTAGTTCTAGTGCTGTGCACTATATTCTTACACTACAGTTTTTGATTTTTATGCCATTTACCCCTAGCCAGATCAGTGAATAAAAACTGATTTACAGTGGTCTTTATGCATTGTTAATAATTCATGCAGTTATGGATTTTTCATTTGGTGTGAATTATTTGTACAACAACATTTTGAGTAGTTTTATGAAGCAACTTATTGTATTTTGCGATCGCAGAGGCATGTGTACCATTTTGTTACATTTTTAAAATCATTTTAGAACTCAGAATACTAATTGCAGTAGTTTTGCAATTTGACATTTTTTCCATTCTTACTTAATATAAGACTTCAGCTGTGCAACCATGTTTTACCATGATTCTTAAGAACCTTGACCAACTATGCTTTGGGCACTGTTGAACTGACATATCAACATTTTGTTTTCATTGCATCTTGCAAAATATCTCAAATGGGGTTTATCTATATAAACTGTATACCAAATTATTATGCAAATGCCTTTTTCATTTGTTTTTTCTAAACAGCCCATTTGAATAAAGATTTTTGTATTACAATTGTATTATCATATGAATGTTTTTTAGAAGCCAGAAAACTGACAGTGACAGCAGCTGTTTTTAATATTTTTAAAAAAAATGCATTGTTCCAAATTTGAGGACATCAGTATTGCTTTCCAGAGCTGCTGCTTTGAGGTGTATTGCTGCCCAACCTCACAGATCTTTCTTTTAAGGATGCTCAACAGGTTCTTAATACAGTTGAGGTTAGGGGATGATGATGGCAACACCATGATATTTTCTAGCTTTATCCCCATTTCATCCAAAGAGTCAATGGTGTTTTTTGCAGCATGTGATGGTGAGTTGTCCTGCATGAAAATTGTATTCCATGGCAGGAAATGGTCAGTAAGGAACTTCGCATATATCCTTCCAGTACTTTAAAGGGACCTACCAACCTATTACCCAGTATGCCAGCCCAAATCAATGCTCCACCAACTCCTGGCTGATGTCACAGTCTAGTTGGAACAGGGTGACCATTCACCAACCACCCTAAATCATCTTTCTGGACCATCCAGTGTTGCAAATTCATCTGTGAATAAAACTGTTTGAAAATTTGTCTTTTTTAGCCCAATCCAAATGTTTCTCATTTTGTTATGGATAAAAATATAGCGTTTTTTTGACAACTGCAATCCTCTGCAAGATCCTGCATCGAGTGGTTCTTGGAACTCTATAGACACCTGTCTGCTGCTAAGCAATGGTTTTTTTAGAGCTGCTCTTTTTAAAAGACTTATTTGTCTGCCTAAAATAAAATGTCAGTGGGTGAGTGCGGCCGACCTCTGCACAAAGGAGGAAATGGGACAGACAGGGCCTTGGAAGGTGAGAACAGAGACTGGGGTTAGACATTGTAGGACCTTTGCTGAAGTCTGGGCATAGTCACAAGTACATCTTCATCATGGTGGACTACATTATATATGCTACATAAACCAACCTCTAAAAGGCATTGGCAAAGAATTATTCCTCTTCTGCAGTAGGGTGGGCATACCAAAAGAGATTCTCAGAGACCAGTGTACCCTCTTCACCTCACTTCACTTGATGCTTACATATGAAACACATTGAACCTTGTATTTATTATCCCCAAGCTGATAGATTGGTCAAACACATGAACCAGACTTTGAAGAAAAGTGACACAATAGGATGGACGTTTCTGGTATATGCGTATATGTCATTTGCAGTGTGGGAAGTTCCCTAGGCATCTACAGGCTTCGCTCCATTGGAGCTCCGGTATGACCAATGACATGTGGTCAACGTGAACAACAGCCCTCCCAATACAGGTTGTTGAAAGAAAAACCTCAAGGAGGCCAGGCAAGCCCAACAGTGGGAGTGTAATTGTCTTTACAAATTCATTTTAGTCTGTATATATTGCTAATGGTGTGTATATACTGTTTATACTATTTTTAGTTAGGTTTATTGTTATCATTGCACTTGTTTGGGTGTTCATTTTACTACATGTTGTACTACATAATTGTGTATGTGACAAATAACTATCTTGAATCTTGAATAATTGGCTCAACCCTGTGAGTTCCAACCAGGAAACCTTTTCCTAGGACTAATCCGTACCACTACCTACAAATTTGTAGCCACATGGGAGGGCCATTTTACAGTGAATGAAAGAGTGGGAGAAATAAATTAGGGAATAGTGAAAGTTACTATTTGTAATTGTAAACACACCCCATCACACAAAGTCCACTCTTGGTTTTTCCCAAGGCCAGATGACCTCATAGAATGAGGGCTTGTTACATCACTGTCCTGGATCTCACAAAAGGTTATTGGTAGGTGGCCCTTACTCCTTGAACCTTTGTCAAAATTGCAGTTTTTGCATGCCCCTGGCATGACTAGTTTTTACCTTTAGGGCTCCATGGGGCACTGGCAACCTTCCAGCGCCTCAAATCTGGATGATTTGATCAGAAACCTGGGCTGAACATGCTTTACACCTAAAAAAGTCCTTGGGTGCATCCACCAAGCTGGTCTTACTGCCAGTCCTGCTAAATACCATCTGGGTCTGTCTGAGGCACATTATCTGGGGTACTGCATTGGGCAGGGATTCCTCCAGACCCAGGAATCCGAAAATGCACCCAACCATGCACCAAGAAGGTGATCAGGACATTTTTGGGGTTGGCAGGGTATTACTGGGGGTTCATCCTTAACTACTAACATCTCACCACCCCCCTGTATACAAAAAAGGAAAGCCTGAAAAGATACAGTGGGGTGACAAAGCTAAACATCTGTTTCAAACCTTTAATCTTACATTTAATTTCTGAAACTATTTTTGCGTAATTCCAACTTTGACCATCCCTTTATTTTGCAGACTGGTGCATCTGAGTAAGGTCAGAGTAAAGGGTGCTTTTAACACAGGAGTTCAGGGGAGAGAAACATCAGATCCTTAACATCAGTTGTAAGCTCAGTCCTATGGAACAAAGATCATGGACACCCTCTCTGTCCTTTTGACCGCTGATTGCCCCTGTTCTGCCTTTACCTGGGTGTGCCGCTAAGGGGTGGCACTGTGGCAGGGCCATATCTATGCCCTCCCACTCTATGCTTTCATGCCAAAAGCTGACCTCTGGGTGAACATGACCCCTTGACTGGACTTAGAACTTAACTTAGAACTCAGTGCCTTGGGATAGAATGCTTTTTAAGAGGTTGCAACTTTTTTGAAATGCTGGTATAGAAGCAGAATAAAAACAAATACTACACATACCTGACAATGCAAGGATTTAATTATGAAACCACAAACCCTAAGAAAAGGCAAACACTGAGGAGATCTTCAAGGATCTTCATATAGGATTACAAAATTTCAAGGTGAGACCTGATAGAAAGATAAAGAAGATAAAGAACCATTTGCTTTAGACTTCAGTCTCATTGGGGAATAATTCTAATAATCTGACAAACCTAGAAATAAAACACATCCAAAATATTGTGAGGTGCCAAGCTATGTTATGTTTAAAAAAACTAATAAGAAAACTTTAGTTTCCCATTTTAACATGTAACCAGTGTAGAGAAACAATTGTTGACCTACACTCCATGCTAAAAAAAATAAGGCTGTTAATAGAGTTAATCTATTTTTCAAGCATAAATCTGTGGACAGCTTTTTTTTTTTAATCCTGTATGTAAAATTTTAATCATGTCTCGTTAGGAAAAAGAAACCTTAAAATATTTACCCAAAACATTTAGTATTGTATTGTAGAAATGTATAAGCCCTCATAATACTGCATTGTAAGTGTACAATTACGGAAGATCCAGTAGGCAAGGGGTAGTGACCTCAGTGGTCAGCTGAATCAGCTTTGGTCCCTGAAGATGCACAAGCCAGGACTTGACTGTCACATAAATATTTCAGACTGTGTATTTCTGAGGGAGAGGAGAGAAACCAGGTAGTTCTCATTTGCAGTGTGTAAGTTTATTATTAATTTAAGCTGAAGTCACTGATGGTGCACTTCCTGGATTGGAAATAAAACCAAATCAGCAGTTCCTCCTTAAATGGTAACAGCAAATGTCATAAGCACAATATGGTTAACAGTGAGGCTCAACTTGAAACTCAGTACCTTGGGATACTATGCTGATGATTAGACAGCCTCTTTTTTTTGAAGATGCTGATGTAGAAGCAGAGTAATTTTCTAAATATCTTTTCAGTTTATCTTCTGAAAATGTCTTGCAACAAATTAAGTAAAATTTAAGTTTCTGTTCAGAATTCTACATTTGGAAAATGAGGATATAGCATCTCAGTGCACCATCATTTGGTATATATATTTTTTAGGCATGATAACTCTTTTGCACACTGGAATTATTTGACATGAAATTAAGTCTGTTATTAAATTTAAGCACTGTTATGTACTTTAACTTTACTGAAACTAAAGTCAGAGAATTTAATAGTGCTTTCAGGTATAATGGTTAAATTCTAATCAGAACATTAAGAGCTTTGGCAGTTAAAATTGGCAGTATTTAAACTGTATTTTATGTATGTTATTCAAGATGTTAAGCCCAGTTAAATTGCTTTACATCTTGTAAATTGACAACAGAATAAATACATGCACAAGCAAGTTCATCTCCATCTTGACTTTGTAATTTTTTTCACCACAGCCATGAACTGAGTGAAAAGCAAAATGGTTCATCTCATATTATGCATTTTCTCCAAAATAACAGAAATTGTATACATTTAATTGTTTTTATGATTCTTTAGAAACCTGACCAATTTTTTTACCCTGGATTTGGTTGAAATTTGTACTGAACAAACCATGAAGAACAATTGGCAATGTGTATTGCTGTAAATAGTATTTTTTATTATCACATCTAGAAGTAATTTGATCTTGTATAAAAAAAAAACCCATTGATTTCCACGGTTATTGCTAAATATAGCTTTGTAGCTGAAACCCCTATTTCTGAGGATTTTGACTGTATATTGCCTTCTCCAATAGAATGGAGGTCCATAATTTAAATATTACATCAACCGGCTTAATGATATATTTAAAATAATAATTAAAAAGTAACAAAACAATTACCCATTAAAAACAAATAAATAATGAAGAAGTAATATGATTTATATTATTACTCATTTATAATGTATATATCTGCAATAAATATTAATGCTTTTCCTTATAAAAAATGTTTGAGGAAATGAAAATAATCTTATTTTGTTAGAGGGTGGTGCAGCATGCTTTAACATTTTTTATTTGAGGACTTTCATTTCTGTCAGCTATACCAATTATAATTAGAGCTATGTAGTATTACTTTTAACACCTAAAATAATAAAAATTGAATTTTGATCTCAAATTTAAAAATCTTATTTACTCTTAGATCTTGCATGCATGTGTTCTGTGGAAATATTAATACATTAGCATTAACATATGAATGCCCATATTCAGCCCCCCTTCATTTTTTATTTATTCTCCGCATTGAAACAAAACATAATTTAATATAAAGTGAATTGTAATGTAGTGTTTCTTGTACAATGTAAACAGGTGAGGTAGACACAGTACAATGTATGACAGAGAAGAGCTAAGATGAGCTAGTAGCCTGGTCACAATGTATACATTTTTGTAGTAGCCTCATTCCTTGCAAAAAAGAACTGCTCATCAATCTGGAGGATTTGCCAGGATTGTCTGTAACCTTTTTCCAGGTGGAAGGTATGTGAACAGTCCTTGTGAGGCATAATATGGTACATCCTAATACTACGGCCCTTCTCTCTCTCTCTCTCTCTCTCTCTCTCTCTCTCTATCTATCTTGTTCTCTCTCTCCCTCTCTCTCTCTCTCCTCTCTCTCTCTCTCCCTCTTCCTTTTGAGCTACTCTGCTGAGATACCAGTGATCCTGCCCCTTTCTGCTGTCTGG
>JBBPDA010057733.1:0-13417 GCA_037974385.1 Arnoldichthys spilopterus
ATACAGTCATATATATATGTATATATATATATATATATATATATAGATCAATAAAGTTCTACAAAGTTTCTATAACAAAGAACAAGGGACTGAAAGCGGTATAAAGCACTAGACTAAAGATAAGCATAAGAACAAAGCTGTAAAAATTTAAATATATGGTAAATATACCAAAAATATACCAAATGTTTTGATTAAAATAGTTGCAGCCTGAATGAAGATTATCCATCCATCTATTATCTTCCTTTTTTCCGGGGTTCAGGTCAGGTCAGGTTCAGCAGCCTCAGCAGAGAAGCCCAGACCTCCCTCTCCCCAGCCGCCTCCACCAGTTCTCCAGGGGGAATACCAGGCCGTTCCCAGGACAGCCGAGAGATATTATCCCTCCAGCGTGTCCTGGGTCTGCCCTGGGGCCTTTTCCCTGTGGGACATTCCCGATAACTTCCCCAGGTAACCTTCCAGGGGGCATTCTCATGAAATGTCTAAACCACGTCAACTGGCTCCTCTTGATGTGGAGAAGCAGCGGTTCTACTCTGAGGCTCTCCTGGATGTCCAGGCTTCTCACCCTGTCTCTAAGGGAGAGCCCAGTCACCCCACAGAGAAAACTCATGTCGGCCACCTGTATCCGCGATCTCATTTTTTTGGACACTACCCACAGCTTGCGCCCATAGGTGAGGGTGGGAACATAGATGAACTAATAGATTGAGAGCTTTGCTTTCTGGCTCAGTTCTTTTTTTAGCCACAACAGCCTGGTTAAGCGTCCGCAACACTGCTGACGCTGCCCCAATTACCTGTGTACGTATGATGTGTTAAATGCAGAAGTCACATTTCATTGTGGCGCTTGAGTGTCTTCACAATGACAAATAGTAATTTTCACTTTAATGCCATGGCATGCCACACATGCATTCCAGTTTCCAATTTTTAAACAATATTCTTTCCAATTTTACTTTGTATAATGTATTTCGATTGTAATATAACATTGAAATGGGTAATGGGAAGTAATGTTTTCAGTCTTCAGTTATGGCTACTTTGTGGATTGTAAATTCTTCTTAAATTTAGCATATAGTGTGTAGAGTGTTTATTCAGTTTTTACAATGTAACAAATCACACCCCTTGTGTTTCCACATGTCCGTGTTTTGTTTTGTTTAAAGCCACGTGTCTTGTCCTCGTGTTCGTTGTGTAGCCACGCCCCACAGCTGTGTCTTATGTTTAGTAATTTCCTAGTCAGCTGTCTCTCATTTCCTGTCTCTATTTAGTCTCTTGTGTTTGGTTTGGTGACTGTGGATTGTCTGTTCTGTTATGTTGCTGCCAATTCAACCCCACAATAGTGACATACAAACTTCATTACAATTGTGGTTCTGTGTTTGTGCCTTTTTGCATTTTCTGAATTAAAATAATGTCTAGTAAAAAGGGTGGCTGTGCTGCAGTGAATTCAAATAGGAGCATGAAAGTAAATGATTATCATTTGCCATTGTGAACACACCACAGTACATGTACACCACACAGTGCACTACAACAAAATGTGACCTGTGCATTTAACCCATCTGTATAGCAGCAGTGGGCAGCTGGGCAGCAGGGCAGCAGGGCCCAGAAACAGTACTTTGGCCATGGGTACTTCAGTAGTACTTGTACCAGTCTGGGATTTGAACCCCCAACAGTGTTAATGTTTCTATAGGTTTTTTTCCTTTGCACTACTAGTAGAAAGCATCTACTTAAAATGAGTTGAGAGTTGATTATTAATTGACTGAAATGGGTTTGGGAAAGCTTTTCATGTGTTGGCATGATCATACTGAGAATTCAAAAAGTACTGTTTTCAATTAGACTGTGACTCTATAAATATTTATTTTTTAAATAGAAATATGTATGTTAGCACTTGTTAAGATAAAAACATACCTTACATAACCCTAACCTAACCAAGAGCTGGAGGGGGTTAAACAGCTGTCAAAACATTGGCTGTATTTTGTCATAATTGCTACTAAAGATCAGTAATCCAAAGTTAAACTGCTCCTTAGCACATGGTAAAGTGATTAATTACTTTGATAAAGAACAGGATCCACTGAAATTAGCATTCACATCAATCACTGATTCCTTAGGTTTTACCAAAAATGTAACAGGTTCTATGGATTACTTCAGCCAAATTCTTGATTTAATTCTGACCTTGGGTATTAATATTAACAACATAGTTATTCTTCCCCAGACCACAGAAATCTCAGATAGCCACAGTTTACACTAGTGATGATTTTATGGCCTTCTTTAACAATAAAATTGAAACCATCACAGATAAAACCCCGACCTAGCTTACTCTCTGTCTTACATGTTTCAATAGAAGGAAATACAGTTACAGTCCAGCAAACAGATTCTATTAAAATGAGCTCCTCATGAACATCTACCAGTTGCTTACTTGACTCAATCCCTACAAGCTTACTAAAAGAAATCTTGCCAGCAATATAATATTAGCGATTATAAGTTCCTTACTCAGCCTTGGGTATATACTTAAAGCCTTTAAACTAGCGATCATTAAGACACTAATCAAAAAACTCAACTCTGATCCACATACTCTTTACTATAGACAAATTTCTAATTTGCCATTTATATCTAAGGTACTAGGACAAAGTCATTGCCCAGTAGCTATGCTCATACCTGCACAAAAGTCACATTTATGAAAGACTTCAGTCTGGATTAAGGCCATATCACAGTACTAAAACAGCCCTAGTTAAAATATTAAACAATATTCTACTGTTTGCTGACCTCAGTGCTGCATTTGATACCATAGACCACTATTTTATTAAAATAGACTAGAAAACATGGTTAAGATTACTAGAAAAGCCTTATGCTACTTGAAATCATGTCTGATCGCTTCCAGATTGAGAGTGTGAATGGTGAACCACCAGTTTATACAAAAGTAAGAGTCCCACGAGGTTCAGTCCTAGGACCCCTATTATTTACATTATAAATGCTCCCACTAGGAACAGTATGCGCAAACATAGGATTAGCTTTCACTGCTACCTAGATGACACAAAGTTATATGTATCATCCCATCCAGATGAAAATCTTAAACTAAGGAAGATAGAGGACTGTGCATGATATAAAAGTTTGAATGTCACATAACTTTCATCGGCTTAACGCTGAAAAAACATAAGTCCTTCTTTTAAGACCAAAAGTTGATAGAAATAAACTGACAGGCCAAATGCAAAACCTTGACAATTCTCCAGTTACTCCCATCTCAACTGTAAACAAATTGTGCTGTTATTATAGACTTAGATTTGTCTTTCAACCTATATATAGGCAATGTTACTTGAATAGGCTTTCTTCATCTCTGAAATATCACTAAGCTAAGAAACAAACTCTTGTGTTGCAGAAAAATTTGTTTACTCTTTTATAACCTCAAGACTGGATTACTGCAATGCCCTCCTATCAGGATGTTCCACAATGACCCTAAACAGACTACAATTAGTCCAAAATGCAGCCACTAGGGTCCATACGAGAACTAGATTTAAAAAAACTACTCACATATAAAGTCATACATGGCTTTGCCCTCTAATGCCTTTGTAAACTCATCTTTTATTATGAACCTCCACGTCCTCTTCGATTGCAAGGTTCTGGCTATTCAGTAGATCCCAGAATCCTGAAAAATACAGGAGGGAATGAGCCTTTTCATACACAGACCCCGCAGCTCTGGAATAATCTTCTAGCTAGTGTTTGGGACTTAGACAGTCTCTGTTGTCAAGTCTAGGCTAAAAACTTACTTGTTTAGTCATTTGCTAATTAAAATACCCTGATAGTGTAAGGATAAGGGCCTTTAAGGGAGAAAGGAAAATTGTCTCCATTTGGTGGCTGAAGCTGGTAGCCCCGGCATCCACACCCAGCCTTAAGGACTCACAGGTGTTGTGGATTACCAAGCGGATGGTCGGGTTTACATAAGCTCCGGGCAACCAGATTGAGATGCGAAGTGTACTTGTCGTTTGTGCAGTGACTGAGCGGTTACTTTTTGGATTTTTGTGGATTTTGGCCCTTGCCTTGTCTTTAACCTTGCTTTGTTCCCATACACACCTGTTTGCTCCTGTTTGACCCTGGACTGTTTAAGACTTGTGGACTGCCATTCTTGCTGTGTGTTCCTGACCCTCACATTGTGTCCTGTATCCCCTAAATTCGTGACAGATCCCTCAAAGAGTCAGGATTTCATGGACAGAAAACTGGAGTAAACTGTGACATCAGCGCTGTTGCCCCATCACTCTTACACGTTCTCCCAAGTTCAATGTCAGTGGAGTGAGGGCAACTAGTGTCTAGGGGTGGTCTTATGTCCGTCATCCCCCCGACTTTGTCCCTTCTAGCTTGGCTTTTATAGTGAGGTCTGCCTAGGGTGACCAGACGTCCGGATTTAGGATTTAATGACCAGTCCGGCGTCTGGCGCAGCATCAAGCCAGATGCGTATTTGTCCTCCTTTTTGGAGTTCTCCTACTGGGCCTAATGAGCTGCATTCTTGAATATTTTGCTGGAAGGCAGTCAAATGATTGGGTAAAAGCAGTGTCAAATAGATATCAGATAGGGTTAGGTTAGGTCCTATATCATTGTTTAAAAAAACCTGTCACTGTGATGTTAACATAAGCAGTTAGGGTAAAGCTGCCATTGAAAGACATGCAGGGACAGAGAAGCATAAAGTAACAGATGTGCCGCAGGTTTTTCTTCACTGAAAACATTTTTCCGCAACGAAACTTCAGAGGCTATAACAAACCAGCTGCTGGCTAAACTGGAGATGGCTGGTCTAGATGTAAAATACATTTCTGCATATGCAGCAGACAATGCCAGTGTCAACAATGGAAAACACAGTGTTAATCAAAAGCTGAAACTGACTCAGAAGCATGTGCTACCTGCAAATTGTTCAGCCCATGTTCTGCACAATGCAACACGATATGCAGCAAGCAGCCTGGATTTTAATGTTGAAAATGCTGTGCTCAAGGCCTACACCAATTTTAGCATCTCAGCAAGCAGAACAGCACAGTTGAAGGAATTCTTTGAGTTTGTGGAAGCAGAAGAATGCAATCTGTTGTGGCATGTCGTCACAAGGTGGTTGTCCCTGCTTCCATCTATTGACAGAATGCTGAAGTATTGGAAACCACTGACCAGCTATGATAAATAGACTTAAGGTAAGGAAGAATGCAAGATTTTGTGGAAATATTTTAGAGAGGAAAGCACTGAAGTGTCTGAGACATATTTTCTTTTCCTCAGTCACATTCTAAAGATGTTTACAGACAGCATTGAAGCACTTGAGGCCAAATCTTTCAGCATTACATCTGTTTTTAAAATAATGACTGAACTGAAACAGAAACTTGAGAGAAGGCTGAAGGACAGGTTCTTTGGCTTTACTGTGAACAACAAACTTAAGCAGCTTTATCTGGCAACAAAATGTGAGACAGATTTTCTTGGTTTCTATGAAAGAGCAAAGAAATACATAATTGACAGATGTGACTTCTCTGAGACCAGCTTTCATAGCAAAGTGGCAAAGCTTGGCCTCACAAATGCTATGCCATATGAAGAATACAGTGATGCTGACCAGGCATGCAATCTAAAAGACATTGAAATGGATGGACTGTATGAGGAATATGCCATGGTTGAAGCTTCCTTCAGCTCTCCAGAAATGGAAGGTTGCCACAGTGAGGAACGATATCTGAAGCTGTTTTCCAAAGCAGATGTACCACTCGTGAATCTCAGGCAGATCAGTGCCTATATTTTCTTCATCCCATGCAGCAATGCACACACAGAGCGAGTCTTTTCAATGATGACATCTGCATGGAGAAAAGAGAGGAATCGGCTGGAGGTGGACACTGTCAAGGCTGAGCTGCAAGTTTGTGTCAATTTCACCTTTCCCTGCACAGACATGTACAAGAACTTACTTGGAGACAAAAAAATCTGAAGTATTACAAGTAGAGAATCAACTATTTGGTGAGCACTAGTCTTATGTGTTGTTTCCCAAACAGACATACACTATGACAAGGCCGACTCTACCCTGGGGCAAACAAACATCCTGCCCCCTTAGATCAAACTTTTAGAAGTTAAGAAAGAAAATAACAGCATAGTGCAAAAATGCAGCATAGTGTCCCCCTTTTTGGTGTTATGGATATGGCCCTTCTAGCTAGGCTGTTATAGTGAGGTCTGCCAGAGTCCTATTCATAGTCATGTTTTGCAATCCTTATTTTTATTTTGTACTCTTACACTGACCCCAAAAAAGCTAACTGTTCTTTTTTGTCTTTTATTTGACCATCGCCGAGGGGAGTCACCGACCATGCATTCAGCCCGACCGACTTTCATCACAGCCCACCGGCACACATGAAATGCTGCACTCCCAACCATCACCTAGGCTCCCAGCCAGCCCGTGCGGCTGACTAGATCATTTACTACATTAGGACTATAGGAGCCGCCCCCACCCCCTTCAGTTCTGATCTGCTATCCAGTGGGGTCATTTCCGGTTACACCGTAGCCATGACACATATGGACTGAACTATTGCTGCCTTCATAAACTCCCATCTTGCAACTGTTTATTTTACTGCCATCCGGTGTCAGCCAGAGGAGGATGGGTTCCCCTACAGAGTGTTGTTTCCTTCCAAGGTTTCTTCCTCTAGCTCAGGGAGTTTTTCCTTGCCGCCGCCACCTTGGCTTACTCATCAGGGACTTGGACCCGGATTTTGTAAAGCAGCTTTGTGACAACATCCATTGTCAAAAGCGCTATATAAATAAAATTTAACTGATGTTTCACACTTATGTTTATTTTATACTTTTAAACTGATGCCAAATAACGCTTACCTGTTTTTTTCTTTTTATTTGAACTTTGTCACTGAGGGAAGCTGCTGCCCATACATTCAGCCTATCTAACCTTCATCGCGGCCCACCTGCACACTAGGGAATGCTTTGATAAGCAGTTTTATGTCAACATCTGTTGTAAAAACCGCTGAATAAATAAAACTGAATTCAGTTAGTCAAGAGACAGAAGTTATACACCAAGTTTTAAAGTTAGCTGACTCAGCAATTAGCTAAAAAGCCCCACTATTGACATCTATTCCTTCTGAAAATAATGCTTGGCCACAACTTACTGAGGCATGGGAACAGGATGGTAATATGTGGCCAGAACTTCGTGAGGTAAGGGAGCAGAGGACATTTCAGTGCTTGCATGAACTACTATATGTCAAAATGACCTTTATATGAAGCTAACCTGTGCTCACATTAAAAGGTCAAAGAAAATGTTAATTCATGTTCATTGTTAAAGTAGTACTTAATGTAATCTTAATTGAAAAACATTGTCCACAGTAAACATTTCTTATGCAATTCTTGAAAGAATTGAGAAGGCATACATTTCATAGTAAAATACAGCAATAAATCTCAAACCAGTGTGTCCTTTACTTTTAATTTTGTTGTCTCTGTAGTTTGAGGATCCAAGCATAACCTCAACAGGAGCCTTACCACTGCATACTTCGTACTACTGGATGGAACGTCCATATTACACTCTGTAGTGATGATGAAACGTACTACAAATAAGGGAGTATAGTAGGTATATTCTTGTTATGAATACAATTGACATTTTGTACAAAACCATTTATATTAAAACAGTGTCATTACAGTAGTATGATTTTCAGTAAGTTACCCTGTAAAAGTAAGATCAAACATGTTAACAGAAATTTTATGAGCAGGTGCAGATATAAATTATGTTCTGATACATAAAATGTAGTAAGAGTTACACAACTTATTAAAATGTTCTAAGACAAAACATTTTTTTTTGCTTAAAGTCAACAGAACAGAAATTTATTCACCACACTCACAAGCAGTAAAGCTTCACCCTCGCATGCCCAAAACCAACCTACTGCTTTTGCTTCATTTGAATGGGGATAATGGTCTCTGCAGGAAAGGTGGTGGAAGAGGAACCAAGAGGCACCTCCACTAAAAGAAATCCTTCTGGAGAAAGGGATGAGCTCATCTGGTGCCAATCAACCTCTGCTGGCAGCCTGATTAAATACAGAGAAGTTATGTACTATGACGCAGAGTAACTTTATAGCGGCAAGCAGCACAAAAAACCTACACCATTGTTATCAAACATCAAAGCCCTCAAACTACTTAAGAGAGAAGTAAACACTACTACTAAATGTTGCGTGTCAAGTCTAACTTACTTGTACTTTCTTGTAAAGCTCCTGGAAGTGACCCCATGATCATCTTGCCTTTCCTCATGTTTTCCTTTGATAAAAAAATAGCAATCTTAAGTGCAAAATATATTTGTATTAGCAGAGCACCCAAAAAGCTCTAACATTTTTTTGTAATGTGAGAAAAAATGTGAACAGTAAAGGTCCTTACCACTTATCTCCAAATAGCCCTTATTGGACTTGATACTGATCTCTTCTGCACAGAAATGACAGACATCCAGGGAGATCTTCCATGTCTTTTTGTCACAATCAGCTTGTGACATCTGCCTCTGCTGTATAGCTTCAACTGAAGGTGAGATCTCTGGGCAAACAGAAGTTACCAGAGGGAAGCACAGGAATCCAGGCCAAGGTGATGTTTCCAATGTTTTCCTGGCTGTGTCTAGCCATGTAGTGTCGATTGGTTCAGGAAAAAAAGGTTCTCCAGTGCATTGGTCTATAAGGCTTGACTTTGGCCAGTCTTGGACAGGATCCCAGTTCCGTTTGAACACAGGGCGAGACATATTTGAAGACAACTGCTCAGATAAATCTGTGGTTTTGGTTTGACTTATTAGCGTAGGACTGCACCTTGTAGTAAGTGAATACTGCTGCTCTGAAAAGCTAAATTGTTTTGAGTTTTTCCACAACATACCTGCTCTTTTTATACTGGGCTTGTCTGGTTTGCTCCAGTCACAAACTTCCAGTTATCCAAGCATCAATAAAGGGGTGAGGTAGCACTTTCACCTCAGTGTTACAGGCTGACATACACAGTGACGCAGTTCTGTCTGTATTAATAGCTCTGATGGGATAATGGCAAATTCTTGGCAGATGACAATAGATGCACTAGTGATAGGGTTGTTCTCTTGATGCCCTTAGTAATCTGGTCACATCTCTGTGCTCTTTGCCTCACCACAGTAACTGCAAGTTTGCTTGTTGGGGTGGAACAGTATGCGCCTTCACTCCTCTATCAGCCAAAAAAAGGCAGTTTCTTGGTAAACAAAGAGCCAAAGGCTGCATAGAAGATAGGAATGGACCCTTACGTAGTTCTCAAACACAGGAACTTCTTTGCAAATTCCACGTTTTCTACAGTGTTTGGCAAAAGTCTCTGTTCATAAAAAAAAACAAGCTATGGTTTCCATGCCTTAGCTATCTTAAGTAAATATTTTTCTATAAATCTATACCTTCTTCGCTGTAACAAAAGTGACGGCCTAATTTTTTTTGACAATGTAGGGAAGTTTTTTTTTAAATTTAAATTAAATGCTTGAATTTTTGAGTGGGAAAGAGAAGAGACGAAAATCAATTGATACTTTCTTTAATGGCAGGCAGAGAATAAAGCATCTCAAATACATGCACATACATTTAGTTTCCTTCCTTCTTTTTAGTTATACCAATCCCTAGATCCCATATTCAAATTACATTTGCTTCATGTGATTGTCACAGGCTCTTTAGAAATGAGATCAGCTGATTTAATTAGGGGCACCAAAGATTAACCAGTTGTAAAAGGCACAGAAAAAGAGAAATGCAGACATCAGGGGCACTGAAGTGCAGAACCAGGGAAGGTGGTCAGTGTCCAGTGTTTTCAGTTCACTGTGCTATAGATGGAAGATTTTTGGTGTTCCCATTTTGGATGAAGAAACTGAAACTGGAAAACAGGAAAATTAAAACATTTAAAAGCAGTAATCTGTGAACTAAAGCTTTGAGCCCTGATTTACAACACAGGACTACATTTAAATTTGATGAAGTTTAAAAACACTACACACCCAGAAAATAATTTATAATTAGAATGAAAATGCAATTAAAGGGATAGGTGCCATGTTATGTGGAGATGGGTCCCAGGACTAGAGCTGAGGAACCCTATTTTATGATTAATATTACTCAGTGATTACAAAATCAGAAGGCCTCATAATTCCTGTGAACTAAAAAGTGTGTTGTGTACATTCTGCAAAAGCTGATGTTCCTGTTATTTATTTGTTGGAGAGCTAGCTGTAGGCCTTGATGGTAATCACCAGTTTGCACAATCTTAAAAACAAAAACAAACAAACCAAACAACACTTGTAAGTGAGTGAAAGGCAGCAAGGTGTATTTTAGGCACCTTAACAGTACAGGAAAACTTAGGCAAAGGGATTTCCTCCAAAGGGGTCTCCAAAAGGATCAGCTTGTGCAGTGATCTGCACAGCTGAAACAGTCTGTAATTGAAAAAAAAATGAGGACTTTTTTGCAATGATGCACTAGATTACAAAACATACATTTCGGAACACACATTCAGAATGAGATATATGACATGCTTTAATTTTGAACTACTAAATTTATTCCTGCTTAATTATTTCAGATACTGATCGATTACTTTATGATTAAGAGGTTACTTTTTATATACTAATGAACAAATAAAGCAACTTCAGTTATGATTAAAAAAAAGTAAGGCTTTTAAAATTATTTTTGTTTGTATGTTCCCTCTTACCATTGTTTGTGCTCCAAAAGGGTTTGTTCCAAAGGTGTCATCAAAAAGATTGACAGCTGGTGGCAAAGCTGGGCCTGATGAGACTGGAGCTCCGTTAGGTGAAAGGGCAGCATCCAAGAGCCCTTCTACTGGGGTAGGGGTCAAACCTGGAGTTAGAGCTAGAAGAGTATTTGCAGAGATGGGCTGAAGTGCAGGTTTGGGCGGCTCTGTAAATAAGAATATATACACAAGTGTAGTTGTCCAAGTTGTATACAAGTCTCAGTGACACATAAAAAGCATTTTGGCGAAGTTTTAACAAAAATACCAATGGATTTTGCAGAGAGCTGGCTGATGTCAAAGTCATCATGGTCTGCTGCTTCCTGGGGTTCACCAACTTTGCTGGAGAAATACTGGTCGAATGAGCCATTTTTGTTGGAGGTGGGCATAGGGGAATGTCTGGGTTTAGCCATCTGGAAATCCTTGAACATATCTTTCCCAGTCTTCTGCTCCTTCCCACCAAGGGGGTCTAAAGCTGTGAAGGCACTTTTAACAACAGCTGGCTCTTCCTGTACTGGGGGGCAAGGTTGAGGTCGTGGAGAGACTACTGAAGACTGACAGCATGGCATCATTTCTCCTAAAGCAGCTGTCATGGGAGGAAATGGACCTGGCTGAATCGAGTTAGAAATAGGACCAGATAGGGGCCAGTTGCCTATAGGTGCTGCTGCTGACTGACCCCACAGTTGCGTGGTAGCTGTGGGGCCAAAAGGAGAAGCCACTTGCTGTCCCCATTGAGGTACTAATGCTCCTCCAAAGGCAGAAGAATGGGGGAAGGAATTTTGTGGTAAACCTTGAACTGTCACTTGAGGAATATGGCCCTGGGAAGGAAAAACTGAGGGTGCTGGCTGACCCCATGGACTCGCTGGAGTTTGAGAACCTGATGGTGGTCCCAAACTCATTGACCCTAAAATACAGAAAGAAAACAAATTTCAAATACCAATCAACTTCCCAAATCCAAAATGCAATAGGTGTTAATGTGTGCATATTAGTTTACAGTCCATTGATCAGCCCCAACATTAAAACCACCTGCCTAAAATACAGATAAAAGAACACATGTATAACATTTAGTGAAGCTCCAATCCAGAGTGATGTACAACAGTGCTTTGTAGTCTATGTAAATGTAATACATTATCCAGCTGGAAAAGGCTTTTACCATCAAGAAACACCACTGCCAGTACTCTGACTGGCAAGCTGCTCTACACCCTGGGTTCTGACATCTTGGGTTGAATCAGATGGCCTTTCCTTTTACACAAATCAAGGAGTCTTCAGCACCCATGACTGCCACCAGTATACTGGTTGCGGTACCTTATACTAATTTTGGTAGGTACTAACAACTACATACCAGGAATACCCCACAAGACATGATCCAGTCGCAATTCACAGTTCAGCCCTTGTCAAAGTCACATTGATCTGTACATTTGCCTATTATTCCTGCTTCCAACACATCAATTGCAATAACTTACAGTTCAGTTGCTGCCTAATATATCCCTCCCTTTGACAGGTTCCAATGTAGCAACATAATCCTTGATATTCACTTTCCAGTGGTTGATCAGTTGAGGCTGATCAGTGTATATGCACTTTGTAGTGCAATTACAGACTGCAGTAAATTTTTTTCTCTGCATTCTCTTTGTCCCTTGTGTTCTACTTATCAATATTCAGGAACCTCACATGGAGGAGGATCATGCTCAGCACAGCCGAGACCCTAAGGGTATTGCAGTTAGGTAAATTACGCTTTATGCTCATTCAGGTCATGTAAAATTGGTGCAAATTTACTTCTGCAATGGAGACTCACACAAAAATCAGTTCAGCATGGGATGTGTGGTATGACATTCTCTAGTGGGGCAGAATTAACAAATTTTTCTGAACAAAATGGCTAAAAGCACAGCTGTGGCCAAAAGTTGAGAATGACATTTTTCATAAAGTTTGCTGCCTCAGTTCTCATGATGGCAATATGCATATACTTCAGAAGGTTATGAAGTGTGATCAGATGAACTGCAATGATTGCATAGAACTAAAAAGAGGGAAGTTCAGTTGTTGTGAAGAAGGCTTCAAGGTGCCCAAGAAAGTCCAACAAGCACCAAGACCATCTACTAAAGTTGATGGCAGGCAGGTGAGCGTGCATCACACAGTAAGGTGAAGACTTGGTCCTTGAGGATGGTCTGGTGTCAAGAAGGGCCACTTCTCTCCAAGAAAAGTATCAGGGACAGACTGTTTCTTTACATCATATTCTGCAAAATCTACAGGGATTGGACTGCTGAGGACTGGGGTAAAGTCATTTCCTCTGATGAATCCCCCATCCCAACAAACTCCAAGCATTATGCATAGTGGACTGCCATTAGTCAGGATTTGGCCCAGTTGTTGATGGAAAGTATGCCAATGTGAACTACAGAGGTATTAAAAAAAGAAGGGCAGAATATTGACTCTTTGCTTGAACTTCATGTAATAAGCATTTCAAAGACCTTTCTTGACAGTTATACTTCAGAACACAATAGAAACATCTAACAAAGATCTAAAAACATTAAAACAGCAAACTTTAAAAACCAATACTTGTCACTTAAAATGTTTGTCCAGGACTATAGAATAAAGACAATTAATTGCGGCCAAGCTTATTGTCTAAACTCTGGACCAAACTGACCTGCACTGATACCCTCTTAGTGGTTTCGAAGTTTTTGCGGCTTTAAACCCACTCGGTTCTGCTGAGGAGTACATATGAACACCCCTCTCTGCCAAAGACCTGATCTAAAGTCTTCATGGCTCCTCTACACAAGGA
>JBBPDA010057754.1:0-13417 GCA_037974385.1 Arnoldichthys spilopterus
TAATTAATCAATTAATGAATATAGTGGTGAATCAGTATAAACTGACTCCCATCTATATTCTGGTGGAGGATAAATCACCTATGTAAGCATCCTTGTAGCTCAGCCAGATAAGAGTCACATTAGTAACCTGGAGAATAGGGTTCAAAGCCCACTAATGTTGTTTTTCTTATTGTCAGCTTTCACGAATGCTTTTCACCCCTCTCTTCCATTGTGAGCATTAACCTCTGTGTTGCTCACCCATATAGGAGCCACACAAGCAACTCACTAGATGCGGGTTCGATTCCAGCAGATAGTGCCTTTTCTCTGGTGTCAAACGCACCTTCCCAATTACACTTATATTACTCCCCCGGTCTGCGGTTTCCTTCCTTGTGACTCAGTGGTTAGCATGTCTATCTCTGAACCCCTGAGCCTTGAGTTCGAATCCTGGACAGTGGGAGTATAACCTTCCTTACCTCTGCACTTGAGTCCGTTACACAAACCTTGCGCCGCAATCTAAGGATGCGCGTTACACATGCAAGTTTAATGAGATGAAAGAGCAGAGGAAAAAAATGTTAAACACTTCCTCTGTGTGTTCTGTCTGCTCTCGGTTTGCACGTTCATGTTGCCTTCTCTGGCTGCTCTCTTAGCTGCTTGATCAGCTAAGAAAATTCCACGACTTTCCTCAGTGTCAGTGCTGATATGTGCTTTGCACTTCATGACAGTGTTCTGTTGGAAGTTGTATGACCTCCAACAGTTCTTTCACTAGACGTCAATTTTTTTACTGGTGTTCCGGCAGCTGCTAGGAATCCTCTTTGTCTCAAAAACAGTCCGAAATCATGTACAACTCCAAAAGCATAATGAGAGTCAGTGTAGATGACTTGCCTTCAGCGATTTTACATTCTTTCTGGCCACCACGCACTTGCCGGGGTGGAGGGGGGGCATCGAACCAGGCCCATTGCCAGGACCAGCGGCAGCGCTGTACGAATTGCGCTGCTGATCGGACCACAACCCCTTCCTCCTGGTCAGGGAATAAGGGCATAGCATACCCAAACTGGCACTCAAAGGAGGATATTGCCAGTGAGGCATTGTGGAGCATGTTGTGAGCGTGCTCTGCCCAAAACAGATGTTCAGACCATGAAGTGGGGTTGGAGGCGACCAGAGCCCTAAGTGTTCTTTCCAGGTCCTGATTGAGATGTTCTGTCTGGCCATTGGACTGGGGGTGGTATCCAGACATTAAACTCGCTGAAGCCCCCAGTGCCCGGCAGAATGCTCCCCAGAACCGGCTTTGCTGGCCGCACAGACCCTGCAGGCTGCAACAAAAGCTCGAACGTCCCGGGTCACCCCTGGCCACCAAAACCGTCTCTGGAGGAATTCCAGGGTACGATTTACCCCTGGATGGGTGACCAGGGGTGATTCATGTGCCTAACGAAAGACTTTTGGGTGTATCTTCTTGGGAAGATCGTACGTCCCATCGTAGAGGAGCTACGGTGTTTGAGGGAGCCAGGATAGTTGCCAGTCTCCCTTCACTGGGGGAGGCGTCCCATCGGCATGAGAGGGCATCAGGTTTGGTATTTTTTTACCCCGGCCGATAGGTAAGAATAAAGTTGAACCTGGAGAAAAATAATGACCACCTGGCTTGCCGAGGGTTAAGCTCCACATAAGCCAAATCCTTGTGGTCTGTCCATACCACAAACTGGTGGTCTGCTCCCTCCAGCCAATGACGCCATTCCTCCAGGGCCAACTTTACCGCCAGTAGCTCCCTGTCCCCAACATTATAATTCCGTTCAGCTGGGGAGAGACAGTGTGAATAGAACACGCATGGATGGAATTTTTTGGTCTCTCCCGAACGCTGTGACAGCACCGCCCCTACCCCTCTGTCAGAGGCATCTACCTCAACTATGAACGGCAGTCAGGGATCAGGGAGTTGGAGAACAGGGGCTGAGGTGAACTGGGCCTTGAGGTTATCGAAGGCTGCCTGAGCCTCTGCGGTCCAGGTGAAATGCCCCTGTGTCTTACGCTGAAACTTTAGAAAACTGCTGCTAAAAGTTGGCAAACCCCAGGAAGCTTTGGACGGAGGTGGGTCTAGGCCACTCCTGCACGGCCTAAACCTTGGCCCGGTCCATGCTTAGTTGGCCCTTGGCCACGATAAAGCCTAAGAATGGAACCGAGGAAGCATGAAATGTGGATTTCTCCAGCTTTACAAATAAATGGTTCTCCAGGAGTAGCTGTAAGACCCTTTGCACATGCACTACATTTTCATCCATAGTTTTACTACAGATGAATGTATTGTCAAGATAGACGAACAATTACTGACCGAGGGCTTTTGTGTTTGTTTAAATGAGAAAGGAACTGCTGATGATGGAAGACAAAATCAAATGCTGACAGCTTTCTACTAGTGCCCATATTGAACTCTAGTGGTGTTTTAGTACCAAACTAACACATGAACATTTTTGGCCAGTATAACAGTAATATAATATGTTAACCCTTCTGCAGTTGTTATACACAGTTATGCATGTTGCTGCATATGCTTTTGCTAATGGGTCAGCATTCAACACTAACATTTGAGAATCTGGTGCTAAGTATTGTATTGTGAAGTGAAAGTGAAAGTGACTCTTTGTCATTGTGAACAGTAAAGTTGTATTTGCTCCGGTCACTTGATTTGAGTAGACACACCCATGTGACTGCAGATCTGCAGAGCCACAGTTTCAAGGCAGTAGTTTTACAACAGTTTCAGGCCCATTGCAATATAGACAATATAGACCATATAACTCTGACCCTAACCCTAAAATATTCACAAGTGTTTATTGCACTGGCGTTTTATATTTACAATTTATCGCAAAGCTAAGAAATGCACTGAGGTCATCTGTCCAAAAAATAAAATGTTTATTTTATACCCTTACACTCACACCTTTCCCTCAAGTTTATGTGTTTGTTCCCAACCAACGACGGTGGACACGCTATCTTAATCTGACTCCAATATTAACCATGCTTTTACCTGCGTTAAGATCTCCATTTTGTTTAGTATGTGTTGGACTGAGATTCCAATGACAGTTTGTATTTAACAAACTATATATCCTATTTATAGGACTGCCATAACTGAACCTCAGGGATTAAAACCTGTACCCCAGCATGGAATTATACTGTGATATAAAACTCAGAGGCTGGTCAGGATATTATGTGTTTAGATTATGGTCACCCAGAGTGTCAGACTAGAAGATTTCTTTTATTCAGTTAGATATTCCATAAGATTCTGTCTGAGATAGGTGCAGAATACTCAGCCTCATTAACATAGCTTTAACAACATTAAGGGAAAACCATTTAGCAGAATAACAGTGGTTTATTAAAAAGAAGTAACATTAAGGATAACTTAACAGTATTGTTACCATTACATTACCTTAAGTTACACAAGTTGCCATAAGCAAAGATGATGATGTCTTACAGACACCGGGGAAAAATATTCCATACCAAATAGGATGATGCCCTGGCATTGGGGAAATGATTCCAACGTGATAATCTGTGACTCATACTTATGTACCCAAAAGTTCAAACACATCAGAGTAACCAATGACCATCTATGTTAACATTCAAATGTTCAAACTGGCCAATCACTATGCCTCCTGAACATCAAACAGTTATACCAGCCAATAACCAATCTCCACAGCAGGAGGCTCAGGTGTGGCAGAATCCTGGTGCCCTACTGTGGAACCACTCAGAATGACCAGTTAAGTTAGATGACATAACACAATGTACACAGAACATCGAGTGATATAACTCATATCATGAGATTCATCTTGGCATGTGCATTCATTTGATACCAGACATGGCATATCTGGTATGTCATCATGGTGAATTTATACTTTAGAGGTTAAGAAGTTCACATTGGTCAGCTGGCCTAGTGGCCTCATGGGGGTAGGAGACTGTCTTACATAACATAGAGTGCCAAAGTGGTACCTCTGTAAACACTCTTACCCAAATGGCTAGATCTCATTTACATATGGAGAGAGAGCTGGAAGCAGAATTAAAGATGTCCAACCACAGACCTACACACCAAAAAAAGGAACTGAAAACAATTTATTGGAAAACCACCTAAAATAACTAAGGGTTGATTAGCCAAATGGGCATGTTCGTAAATTGACCTGTAATTGCTGTTGTGAAACTACATTGTCAGCATCACATGGATGAAGGGTTAAGATATGGTTTGTCTTGTATTTGGCAAGTCCAGAATAATTTCTTCAGCATAGCATCCTGTCATCGAGCTGCTTCTGTTTACAATTTGACAGGAACCCATTGGTTGCACAGTCACTTGTACACCATCAGTTACATGTCTAACTGTTGTGTCTAGGTCAAGATTGATGCTTTCCGTAATAAAATTGGTCCCATCCATTGGAAATCAAATTGTGATTAGCTGGTTCTATTCTCAATTCCTAATTAAAATGGTGGTTAATCTGAAGCATTAGGTTTTCAATCCAGTGTCTGAAGTCCCAACCATGGGAAGAACTATACTTATATTGAGCCACTATATCTGCATAATGCCTAAATACAAACATGATTTTATTGAATAAAATTAGACATATTTTTTTTTGTTCTTGGAAATCATGTCAGATGGTTCCCCTCTGCATTTTACATTTCACAGTATCTAGAGAAAACTCTGATATATGAGCATATAAATTAGAATATTTTATCTGTTAGTTATTTGTGAAACTGAAGTGTCACAGCTTACTCCATGTATTTACTGTTTAAAGTCTCTTCTATAGGCTAAATCTGTAGCTAGAAAACTGGTACAATACATAAGAATGGGCTCCAAGTCATCACAAGATTGGCCCTACTGGAGAAGGAATGAGACATTTTAGAAACTGTCATTTTTTTGTAGTAAATTGCATTGCTATTACTCAGAATCAATGGATGAACAGTAGAGTGCATTGCAATTACATATATACTTTCCCTGCTGCCAGACCTTTTAAATTCCACCCTAGGCCCAATCAATTTTAAATTGCCTCATGTCCAGACTTTATTACAGAACTAGCACAGCTGCAGCAGAGGCTACAATTAGTGTCTGTGTACTGGCCTTTCAATGAACTTTCCTCGTTCCTAAGCCTTCTACCATCTATTCTGTACGTCTCTCTCTCTAACCCACATTCCCTATCTCTCACTCTGTCTCAAACACCCACCTTCTCCTTCTCACTTACTTACTTTAAATGCCATACTGAGAGACACTCTTACCTTTATTTTATGACTTTAAGGTCAGGGGGGCTTCTCTTGAAGGCTTTATAGCAGACGACACAACTCAAATGCCATCCATCTTGTCATTTTTTTTCACCTGTGATGAATCTGAAAAGCCCAGGAGGGGCCAGAGGGGGCCAGAGACCTGATATGGAGGAGCTGCAAGGCTGCTTGTCTATTTAGCCTAAGGCTCTTGTGTCCTTTTTTTTCTTTCCTTCTTTATTAAATTGTCTAAAGTTTCTAAACTTTATCATCCACTGTTTTTTAAAATGTTTCTTTTTCTGAAATTGTTCTTCCGGTAAGATGGTGGTACAGCAGCAGCACGCAGCAGCCTCTGGTGCCGCTGGCCGGAGTAGGTGCTTGCGGAAGCGGTGTGCGAGGATGAAGAAATGGGGCAAGAGGGGGGGGGGTTTGTGCGAGGCTAATTGCTAACGCTAGCCAGCCGGCTCTCCCATCCGTTCTGCTTTCGAACGTGCACTCCCTGGACAATAAACTGGACTACATTCAACTACGGCAGGCTACCCAGCGCAAGAACGATGCAGTGGAGCTGGACGCTCGTGCTTTGTTTCATGCCGACAGAAATGCAGCACTGTGCGGAAAAACTCATGGTGGAGGCGTGTGTGTTTACATCAACACAAAATTGTTCAAAAACTCAGTGCTTGTGGAGTTTGTGACTGTTAAATGCAGACTTTTTTATTTACCAAGGGAATTCACCGCAGTGCTCATTGTCGGTGTTTACCTTCCACCCTGACCAGTCACCCCACTAGTGACGCGGTGCTGGAACTGTACAGTGCAATCAGTGAGCTGCAGAATGCTCACCCGGATGAACTGTTCATTGTTGCCGGTGACTTTAATGCAAATCTCAATGCTCCCTAAATTCCACCAGTATGTAAACTTTGCTACAAGAGGGGACAATGCGCTGAATCTTGTTTACACAAACATTCCAGCCATGTACCGAGCTGAGCCCCAACCCTACCTGGGCCAATTAGACCATCTCTCTGTTATGCTAATTCCAGGATACAGACCACTTGTGAAGCGCTCAAAACCAGTTCAGAAACAGGTGAAAACCTGGCCAGCAGGAGTCATCTCTGCTCTTCAGGACTGTTTTGAAAACACAGTCACAGTAACTGCACTAACTTGGAGGAGTACACAGCATTAGTGACCAAGTATATTACCAAGTGCACTGATGATGTTACTGTTTCCAAGTCCATCACCACACGCCCCAACCAGAAGCCGTGGATGCTTCAAGACTATGACCATCATTCCTGTGCCAAAGAAGTTTCCAGTTTCCTGCCTCAATGACTACTGTCCTGTTGCACTCACTCCCATCATCATGAAGTGCTTTGAGAGGCTCGTCATGAGGCACATCAAGACCCTGCTGCCTCCTTCACTGGATCCCCTGCAATTCGCGTACCACTGGAACCGCTGAACAGATGATGTGATAACCACCACCCTTCATCTAGCCCTCTCACATCTGGACAAGAGGGACACATATGTGTGAATGCTGTTCATAGACTTTAGTTCGGCATTTAACACAATCATCCCCCAACACCGCCTGCTGAGCCTGAACACCTCTCTATGTAATTGAGTCCTGGACTTCCTGACTAAGAGGCCTCAGTCAGTTAGGATTGGGAACAACACCTCTAGCACCACCACACTGAGCACTGGTGCTCCACAGGGTTGTGTGTTCAGCCCCTTGTTGTTCACCTTGCTGACTCACGACTGTGCAGTGATGCACAGCTTAAACCACATCAGAAAGTTTGCTCATCAGTAAGAACAATGAGTCAGCATACTGGAAGGAGGTGAAGTGGCTAACGGACTGGTGCAAAGCCAACAACCTGTCTCTGAATGTTGACAAAACAAAACCACTCTCTGCTAAACACTGATGGCTCATGCATTGAGGTAATCAAAAGCACCAAATTCCTTGGTGTTCACCTGGCGGAGAACCTCGCCTAGTCCCTGAAAACCAGCTCCACAGCCAAGAAAGCCCAGGAGTGTCTTTACTTTACGAGGAGACTGAGGAAAGCCCATCTTCCACCAGCGATCCTCACGATTTTCTACAGGGGGACCATTGAGAGCATCCTGAGTAGCTGCATCACTGTCTGGTTTGGAAATTGCATTGTCATGGAGCGGATCAAGGCCCTGCAGCAGATAGTGAGGTCAGCTGAAAAGATCATCGGAGTCTTTCTCCCCTCCATCATGGACATTTACACCACACACTGCATCCGTAAAGCCACCAGCATTGTGGATGACCCAACTCACCCCTCACACAAACTGTTCTCCCTCCTGCCGTCTGGAAGAAGGTACTGAAGCATTCGGGCCTTCACTATTAGAATGTGCTATAGTTTCATCCCCCAGGCAATAAGACACACACACAACTATCCCTTAACTTATATGTATTACTGATACTGAACTTTGCTGCTACATTCTACCTGCCCCCTGTGACATTGTTTAAAATTCACAGTATTGTATTTTTGCACATTCTGCTACCTCGCACCTGGTGGACCCATAACTGCACTTATCACTGTCTTTGTTTGTACCTGTCTGTCTTTGCACTGTCTTTGCACTGTCCTGCAATGTTTACACATCTTTGCACACAATGCACTTTATGTTGTTAGTTGTGTAGTGTTCATGGTCCTGTGTTTCATGTAGCACCATGGTCCCAGAGGAACGTCGTTTCGTTTCACAGTGTACTGTGTGAACTGTAAATGGTTGAAATGACAATAAAGGCCTACTTGACTTGACTTGACTTGACTTTCAAGTTCTCGTTACAAGACCATTATTATGGAAAACTGTTTTATGTTTTTGTATTGAAATCCAGTTACCCTAAGCTTCATTATGAGCACTGCCACCATATCCACTGATATCAGCCAAAAAAAATTAAGAATTTTATACGGTCAAAGTGGCCACCCTGCTCAAAAGGTATCTGATGTCTGCAGCTCATATTATGAACTTTGCACATGACTGGCAAATAGTCTATCAGCACATCTGAGGCCTATGCCTTTGTCCACCTGCTATTATCATTAAAGATTTTCTCCCAGCAGCACACCTTTGAGACACCACTAATCTATGGCTGTACTGATCAGCCTTAACATTGAAACCACCTGCCTAATATTGATAGTCCCATTTATACTACCCTTTGTGGGGTGGCATTAAGACCTGGCATCAAGATCTTGTAGTTGCAAGTTGTGGCCTCAATGGATAGGACTAATTTCCTCAATTGGACTGAGATCTGGAGAGTTTTGAGGTCAAGTCAGCAAGCAAATTCTCAGTGCTCAATTATTGTTTTAATAACAAAAGATTCAGTTCATTGGTTTGTATGTATTTGTTACATTTTATTTTACAAAATTAAGAGAGCAATGTTTAAGTTAAGCCCAATGTTGCCTTACATATAATAAAATGATCTTGGGCTATTAGCTGCTGTTTATTCTGTGAAAACGAACTAGCTTGGGTTTCTCACACCATTCCTGAATATTTTTTGCTGTGTGACAGGATGCTTTGTTCTGCTGAAATAGGTTACTATCATTAGAGAATACTGTTGCCATGAAGGAGTGTAAGTGGTCTGCAATGATGCTTACATAGGTGATATGTGTTACATCCACAACAATGACCCAGCAAAACATTCCCCAAATCATCACATTGCCTCAGCTGGCTTGACTAGTTCTTATAGTACATAAGTGTTCCCCTAGGTGTTTTGACACCTGCATATCATAGTAAGCACTACATTTTTCAGTAGTTTGTGCACAGTAGCTCTTCTGTGAAATCTGAACAAATAGGTTAGCCATTGTTCCCCAACGGAGACTGAGATTTCTTTGGAAATCCTGAAGGTCACAGGAGTCAGTTTCACTATTAATACGTGTGTGCACTTGCGTCCAAGTCCCTACCGTCATCACAACGTGAGTGGAATGGAACATGAAAAAAGTAAGCAGTAGCAGCCAGGATGGGAATCATAAGAACAGCAGGTTACTTTTTTATATACTATAAATATGAATTAATGCTATTTTCTCTATTTAGAACATAATGCTAGTTCTGTTGTCTTTTTTTATTCTTTTTTATTATCTCCTGTCTGCTTTTGTGGCAGTTTATAGGCAGCCATCAGGCGAGTGCATGACATGTGTATGCTGACAACACATGGTGCCAACACCATCAGAGTCAGTTTGGGGGAAGACAGCATTGCAACAGAGTAAAAGTGTATTGGTGTCTTGTGCTTGTGTTGTGTCACGTGTCCCCTAGCCATGTGCTTCTGTGTTGCATCTTGTCCTCGTGTGTTAGCCACGCCCCTGTCAGCTGTATTGTGTCTTCTCCCTCAGCTGTTCATCTTTAAAAGCCCTGTGTGTTTCTCGAGTATTGGTCGTTCAACTGTTATACGTGCTGTGTTTATCGTGCCGTGCTTCGTCGTGTTTCCTTGCCATGTCTTCCTGTTCATGTGTGTCGAATAAACCTTCGTTAACGTCAGTCCGCCTGCATCTGCTGCCTACTCTCAACCAAAACCGTCACAGATTGAACAACCAACCATGGCAGGAGTGGTGGACTTTTACGAGCAGGGTCTGCGCATTGTGGACAGCTGGCAATGTCAAGGAGGTAAGCGGGCTGATGGTCAACAGATTCTGAGCCAGTTGCAGATGGCTCAGAGGATCGCGAGTGACTCGAGGCTGGAAGGACTAATTTCGCTGGTGCGGAGCCTTATCGAAGTCGCCGATGTAACCCTCCAGGAGGGGAAAGTTTCTTGGGGGGGATAGGTGGTGCTGGGCCGGCTGAAAGGGGCGAGCAGGAGTGTAGCCCCTTTCCCGAGGAGTGTGCGGCATTGGGTCTGGCTTGGATAGACACATCGGAGGAGGAGCTTACTCTCCACTCTAAGACAGCTGACGGGTCTTCCACTGCGCCCAAACACAAAAGGCGCAAGGGGGGCAGAGCGGGGGAGCCGCCAGTGGCGAGCCATCCTAGTCGGTCCCGATTGCTGTGTGCTCGGCTCAGAACACCAGCGAGTTAGCTCCGCCTCGGAACTCACTTGCCTCAGCAGTCCCGCCTCCTGGTGAGCCAGTCGCTGTGTCCACGTGCGCGCGGGAGGCCTACTCGGAGTCGGCGCCTCAGAGGGTGCAGGGGAAGGAGGCCTCAACCCAAACTTCATTGAGGGCTCTGAAGACCACGCGCAGCATAGCGGTGCAGACGTCAGAGAAGCTGCAGCAGTCAGAGGGAAGCTGTGCCTCTGAGTCACTGACACCACCACTTGTGGCTTCTAAGACCCTCGTCACCACGTCGGCGACTCCGCAGCGCACCGCCTCCACATCTCCGATGCCGCAGCCACCGTGCGCTACCAATACCATGGTGCAGGAGCCGCCGTGCCCAGCCGCTTATGGGTCACCGAGGGCGACGCCAGAGGACCCTGCCCTCTCCGGATCGACGAGGTCATCGCCGGAGGCCCCTGCCCTCTCCTGGTCCATGAGGTCGTCGCCAGAGAGCCCTGCCACTTTCGGGTCACCGAGACAATCATCCCATTCACATTGACAAAGCTGTTGGGCAATTACAACATTAGCCATATTTGGGGTTAAATTTTAAGTATTTTTGCAAATTCTGGCCCTCCAAGAGAGCTAGAAATTTGCTTTAGCAAATGGCCCCTATTAGAAATGTGTTATTTTTTTGTGCCCTTTGGTGTAGGCACTTTGGTCTTTCAATTGGGAGTGGATTGGATGATATTACTTGATTCTTGGTATTGCTAATGTACTGGCCAAATTGTGTGAACAAAAACTGTGCAGTAGAACATAAAGTAATCTAAGAAAAGGCTGGCTAGAACATTGCCTAAAGACAACCTCCTCTAAAAAAAACATAACATGGGAATGGGTTGGGACAAGACAGGATTTTTGTTTCTGTCATGGGATTAGACAGGAGTATTTTTGTAGGAGTAGAATGGAAAATCCACTTCCACGTCACTCTCACACACACTCACAATGGTCGCACGCATTGGGTGTCCATGATCCTGTGGCAGGTTCACCGGTTGTCCCTCCTTGGACCACTTTTGGTAGATACTAGCTAAGAAAGGACCAGTATAAGAATTAATATCCAATATTTTCATGTACATATCTGTAGATGTTGATACTGATGCTGATGTATGTAGAAATTTATACAAAATGTACCTGCATTAGCACTATATAAAATTTCTTTTTTGTAGGGTTACTTATGCAGTAAAATGAATAAAATACCAACATTTTAGCCCAGTATTCCTGTGGTACCAAAACACTTTTATAGAGAACAATAAATATATGATAATGAAAAAGTCTGAAATATGTGCTAAATCTATACATCTGTCTCCTGTCACTGATTTTTTTAAGCAAATATCAGCCAGTATCGATATTATCCCATCATTTATCCCTAGTACTAACCATTTCATACTGGGAACACCCACACAATACCTGCCACTTTTGAGATGCTCTGTCTTGTTGTCCCATCACAAAATGGCCATTTTCAAAGTCGCTCAGATCCTTATACTTACCTATTTTTTTCCATGCAGTGGTGGCCTAGTGGTTAGTACCATGCCCTAGTGAACTGAAGGTCGTAGGTTCAAATCCTGATGCGGGCAACACTGAGGTATGCTTGAGCAAGGTACCTTCCCGCTACACTACTCTGTTAAAAGCTGCCCGCTGCTCCATGTGTGCACAACTGATGGGTTAAATGCAGAGGTCACATTTTGTTGTGGTGCTTGAGTGTGTTCACAATGACAAATAATCACTTTCATGTCATTTTCCCTTCTTCTAAAGCATCAACTTCGAGCACTGACCATTTACTTGCTACCTAAGATATCCTACCCCTTGAAAGATGCCACTGTAATGAGATATTCAATGTTATTTACTTGCCAGTAGTTTTAATATTGTAGCTGATATCATCAATCACATTTTCTATATTGCAACCCATTTGTTGCACGATCTTCCCACATTTTCAGGATTGAGCTGAAATAATATCATGTCCCTAAGTTGCAATCAGGGTGGTTTTCTTAGCAGCTTTAGTCAACTGATTGCTTTATAGAATATGCAAAGTTGTTAACTAGCTGCCATTGTCATGTGCTGTATGCAGATGAGTTCTTGTTTTTCTGCACCTTTTGTCCTTGATGAAAGGATCTTGCTTTTTCTATCTCACACATGAATAAGAAATGTTGATGCATTTCATACTAAGATTTACACTAATTGCTTACTTCACATTCCTCTCCAAAGGACATCTGTGCAGTGCTGATTTTTATCTAATTAATGGCATAATGGCTTTTAATCTAAAATTTAAGTTACGTTAATATTCAATATGTAAATATTTACCTAAATATTTTTAACATAAAACAATGTTTTTAATTATTTTAATATATACATCCATCTGTTTTCCAACTGCTTCTTCTGTTTCCGGGTCATGGGGAAGCTGGAGCCAATCCCAGCTGACTGTGGGGTAAAGGTGGGGTGAAGGCGGGGTACACCCAGGACAGGAGGCCAACCCATCACAGGGCAACGCACAGACAGACAACCATTCATACACATGGGCAATTTTCCAATCCAATCAACCTACTGCAAGCTTTTGGACAGTGGGAGGAAACTGGAGCATGCACACACTACCACACTAACAGCTTGCAAACTCTGCACAGAAAGGCACCTGTGGCCAACCCGGGGATTGAACCCAGGACCTTCTCACTGTGAGGCGACAGTGCTAACCACTGCACCACCGTGCCACCCACTTAATATATACATATCAAAGCAGTAAGGTAATTTAACACCCCAAACCCTAGATAGATAGATAGATAGATAGATAGATGGATAGATGGGTAGATGACATTTAAACAATGCATTTTAGTACTGTGCAGGTGCACAATGCACCTTACAGACACAAGTATATATGCTCAAAGTACTATTGGCACTCGAAAGGCTTAGGTGGAACAGGACTGCTCCTGTGAATCTTCACTTTGCAGATGAACAGGTCATTTTCCTCGCTGAAAACCGAGGCCACTGTCACACACTGAAATCCAAACAAAATGGTAAATGCAAAATTATAATAGCAATGTGCCACAGCTCATGTGCTCCTGCCTTTTAAAGGTGAGGTGATGTGCCATTCTGATGTTAAGCCAAAAACACAAATATTTATGAGAGTTTGGACAACCTTTTTGCTCCTTGCACTTACATTTATTCATTTAGCTGACGCTTTTATCCAAAGCGACTTCCAAGACGTGGAGCAGAGTAGTGGGACGGTACCT
>JBBPDA010057774.1:1897-13416 GCA_037974385.1 Arnoldichthys spilopterus
CTGCATCATTCTGAGTGGATAGTGAATAATAGTAGATATAGAATAATTCAGATTAAATACTGCATCATTCTGAGTGGGTACTGAGTAATTAATAGTAGATATAGAATAATTCAGATTAAAAACTGCATCATTCTGAGTGGATACTGAATAATTAATAGTAGATATAGAATAATTCAGATTGAATACTGCATCATTCTGAGTTGATACTGAGTAATTAATAGTAGATATAGAATAATTCAGATTGAATACTGCATCATTCTGAGTGGGTACTGAGTAATTAATAGTAGATATAGAATAATTCAGATTAAAAACTGAATAACTCAAAGCAGATGCTGAATAATTGTACACTGAGCATGGTGACTGTAGAACGCGTTTGTGTTAAAAGCCTGGCTGTGTAAATGAGACTGTTTTACTACACAATCTTTACTGAACCCTAAACTCAACCCACAACGACAGATACAGTGTTATTGTGGACAGATTTCTAATAGCCTCACCTCATGTGGAGTGCGGTCCAGTTTGCGGTTCCGTGTGCTGGGTTCTTTATAGTCTTTACTTATATGTACGATTTGACCTTTCGTGCTTTTCCTGACCAGGTGCCTCCTCATGGCCGGAACATCTTCAAAACGGTGGCCTACCAAACAAAATTTACATTTTTACATTTATTTTATTCACATCCAAACAATTTACCTTCCACATCTTTACCTCCCCATCTCCCCCACTTCCCCATCTCTTTTCAATCCATCATTCATCATTCTCGCCATCATTCTCTCACTCTTTCATTCCTTCACTCCATCTCTCCATCATTTGGTCAGGCAGATGGTTTTGAGGTGTGTGTGATATTTGGGAAAGTGTTTATGATGATGGGTTAAAAATGTGCTATGGGACAGAGCTGAACATCATTAACGCCACTCTGACCATTGTAACCTTAATGTTGGTGCTGACCTCGGCCCGCTGGGTCGTGAGAGCATGGTGGGTGTCTTTGTTTTGCGAACAACGTGTCTGCAGAGTCACGTTACAGAAGCTGTCACTGAGTGAGGAATGGAGAATGAGAGAAAGGGATTATGGGTAATGAGTTAAGCTGAGGTAAGATCAGTGACTGAAGGTGAGACTTTAACTCTCATTAAGGTAAAAGTCCAGTGGTCAATGGTGACTAAGCTGGACGTCAAGAAGGATTTAGGTGTTTTTCAGAAAAAATGAGAGTTCAGTGTTTGGTTTCGTTCAGCAAAATTAGCCAAAATTACAGTTTAATCAGAGCTGGAAACGCTATAATGAGGGGGTCCTCATTCTGCACTGTAAACCAGGAAAACCTGAATAAAAATTCACCACTGATGATTATTCCCATCTGACCCCTCTCCAATCTTTCATAGTAGAGAAGATGGCGTCCAGTCGTCTCCTACGTAAGGTACAACAGCCCATCAAAAACGTAACGAGAAAGAAGTTTGGAACATCTCTGAAATGAGTGAAGTAATATTTTTAAAACAGAGTTATGTAAGAATGGAAGAGCTTTCATTCATGCAGAAGTTCAGAATATCACAGCTGTGCTAAAGTCTCTGGCTTTCACAGTGGACAGTGATGCAGTTATTCATGCCAGCGTCCACCAGGGGCCGCCATTGTCAGATCTCTAATACTAACTATAAGCATTTGCCATTGTGTCTAGTCTGTTAATAATGATCCATATGGAACTTGTGTAGAGCTTGAGACCTTCTCCTGACTCTACTGGGAAAAACTGCTGAAGCTTTTGGGGCTTTGAAGAACGAGACGTGTCTCTGCTGTACTATTAGCTCAACTTCTTTGGATCGTCTCTAATTTGCTTTCTTACATTTTTACTTTTGACCGGTTTTAGGATCGTGTGCTTCTCAAATAAATGAGCTGGATCTTTTCCCCTGTATCTCACCCAGCCTTTGCTACATTTAGCTGCAGATAGTTTGTAGTTATGACAGAATGACCTGACATGGATGGAAGCGTTTTAGAGCATAATTTTTAAATGGTATGTAGCCACCCCTCACTCTGCACACGTCTAGTACCAAATGGCGCACTCTGCAGGGTGCTCAGTGTTAGGCGTTGAGAGGGGTGCTCAAGGGCGCTCTCTGTGCTTTTACTGTGGCTTTCAGTGAGGACCAGCTGGCTGGCAAACATGTTGAGAAAGATGCTTAAATTCTGAGTAAACTTTCACCTGTTTGTTAGCTTAGTTCGTGTTGAAGGTGCTTTGTGCTGTAGTCTGACCTGAGCTTCTGCAGCTAATAAACTCATTTAAACAAAGGTGTGAGAAGACACATGGAGCTTCACTGGGGAGTTTGGAGAGGACACACAATGGTTATGTTTGTGTTGGAGGCTTGATGTCTGGTTCCATTGCCCACCACTGTAATTCACTAGCTGAACTGCTATACGACTTTGCTTACAAACATCGAATCCTAGGGAAATTTTGATACATTTATGATGATCCCCTGTACAAAATGGAAAAATAAAATGAGTTCACAGTGGATATGGAAGTAAAAAAAAAAGTGACAAATGAAGCAGGTGGAGCTGATGGGGAATGAAAGAGGAGAAAAGCAACTGCGGCAGTAGAGATCCGGACCAGAGGGAAGACAATTAAAGAGGTTTAATCATGAAAAGATCAAAAGAAACTGTAACCTTAAGGTCTGCGGTGACGCACACCCATAAAAGTGACTGACCGAATGCAGAACAAAGATCAGATCACTGGCCTTGTCTGAAGAAGAGGATTGTGAGCGACACACCCAGAGCTTCAGATATGGGCGAATCCACCCTTCAGTTTTCCCGAGCGTAACCTCACCCTGAGCCGCTCTGAGTATGTGTCTTTGCTCATAATGAGAAGTATTAAGACAATGTGAGCAGATCTGAAGTGTAATTCCTCCAGGAGCTTTTCCCAGACTCGTGAAGAGCACAGAGGCAAAGAGAGAGAGAGCGGTGATAAAGAGCCGCAATCTGGACTGAAGCACTGCGGACTCACATGGAGAACCAAACACAAATCACCCGAAATCAACTCGTCTCTGTGGAAACACATTTAAAATGTTCTTCGTCTCTGTGGGAAACCAGACGCAGCCTTTACCGAACTGTTTCTGGATCAGTTTGTATGGAAAATCCTGATTTCTGATTCCTGATTGCGCTCAGACCTCTCTCTCTCTCTCCAGGGTCACGCTCTGATTACGACTCACTATCACACCAACACCAGTGCCAGAGCTTTTGCACAGGCCGCATTTTATGTTTTATTTCTTTTTGTCTTGCATTCTGTAAAAAAGCAGTAATTGTGTATTAAAATGTGTCTCTCTAGAGGGTGTGCACTTTTTTTTACACTTTGAATATCAGAAGACCGTGATCTGACCAAGGCACCCACATGACTGCGCATGCTAAACACGATACATGGTCTCGGACTGAGCTGTAACCACTGCGTCAGATCCCAGTAAACTGTCAGTGAGCACATTTTAATACAGACTCACCGTTCTGTTAAACACTGTGAGATAAGAACTCACTTCCAAATTTTACAGTGTTTTAGATAATCAAACCCTGCAGGAAAAGTGCCACAGGATCTCTCTGTCTCTCTCTCTCTCTCTCTCTCTCTCACACCCACTCACTCTCTCACCCTCATTCTCTCTCTCTCTCTCACTCTCTCTCTCTCACGCGCTCTCTTTCACTCTCTCTCTCTTTCTCTCTCTCTCTCTCTCTCTCTCTCTCACTCTCTCGCTCTCTCTCTCTGCCTCTCTCGCTCTTGTTCTCTCTCTGTCTCTTGCTCTCACTCTCACTCTTTCTCACTTTCTCGCTCTCTCTCTCTCTCTGTCTCTCGCTCGCTCGCTCTCTGTCTCTCTCTGTCTCTCTCTCTCTTGCGCTCTCTCTCGCTCTCACTCTCTCTCTCTCGCTCTCACTCTCTCTCTCTCTCTCGCTCTCACTCTCTCTCTCTCTCGATCCCTCTCTCGCTCTCTCTTTCTTTTTCTCTCTCTCGCTCTCTCTCTCTCTTGCGCTCTCTCGCTCTCACTCTCTCTCTCTCTATCTCGCTCTCACTCTCTCTCTCTCTCACTCTCTCGCTTGCGCGCGCTCTCACTCTCTCTCTCTCTCGCTTGCGCTCACTCTCTCTCTCTCTCTCTCTTTCTCACACACACACACAAACACACACCCACGCTCTCATCATGGGTGCAGGTGAAATTTAAAAGGTCGCTTTAAAAAGCTCGGCCGGTGAAGCAGCCAAAAGTTACACGCTTGGGTCAGCAGGAGTTCAGCTTCGGAAAATAAAAATCCGATTAACGCTGAGGTCGGGAGAAAAGATCAGAATAAGTGGAAGCTACGTGCATTTATTCGGCTGTCAGGTTCCCTCTTCTGGGAAAAGCTGCATTTTCAACAAACCGATGTGAGCTTTTCTTAAGAATTAAGCCGGTGGAGTGTTGAGTTAAACTGGAGATTTTCTCCTGTTATGATCCCGACACAGAGGCTGGAACATTTCAGGAGAACGGAGTCAGTCACACTGATGGTGTGAGTTTTATTGGAAACTCTGGCGAGATGATGCCCGCAGTTGGTAGTGGTGAAGCGTAGATTTGTATGTTGATCCGTTTCTTAAATGTAAACTTGTAAAAGTGGGTGTGGCCTAATGTTTACCTTTAAATGAGTGCTGCAGAAAAACATTGAATGGAACCTTTAGTAAAGTCTGCTGGTTCGAGGCACGGCATTTCTGAACGTGCATGTTCACATGTTTTGAGACGCGACTCACTCTTGATGCCGTCCAGGTCGGCAGAGGCAAGCGTTTGTGCCTCTGTCTCATCGGTGGGGATGCGCTGGTATTTGGCCTGTTCGGTCCCCGTCATGTTTCCGGTTCGGCAGCGCTCCTGGAGGCCGTAGTTACGGCTAGCTGAGGACACGTGGCTCAAAGAACTGGACTCGCAGTGGGGAGGGGCCACGTCAGGCGTACTGCTGTGGGGGAAACACACTTACTGACCATCTCTAACTTGATAAATCAGGAAATAGATGAAAAGGTAGGCATGGCCTTAACGTTTACCATCAGAGTAATCAAATATCTGCTTGATGCTTCATGCGTGTTTTCTTTCAGAGAATGATCTGTGGTTTAATGTGTATTTAAATCTATTACTCAAAAACACATTTCCTGACAGTCCAGTGGTTTGGGACACGATTTTACCAATAAGAAATTTCAAGTACAGTAAAATAAAGAAAACCTTTATGTTTGAGTATATGATGCTCATTAAAAATGAAACCATAATGTTTACAATTTTAAAAGACATTTTTCTTTAGCGACTGAATTTGACACATTTTCTGGAAAAAATGCCTTTGCAAAGGTATGAGCATGTGCCATTTTTTCCACCATTTGTTCAATCCAGCAACTAAACATACACTGTGCTGTTAAATACACAAAAATGACATTGTGTGTTCTCTCTGTACACATCAGATCACCAATACACCCCACCATGGGTGTCCAAACATTTGCAGAAGTCCGTCTGACTCGATGAGAGAAACGTTTTCCAAAATGTCCAAGCTTCATTTCATTTGCAGATTTAACCAGAAAAGTCAAATTTGCTAGAAAGCTTGTATGGGTGAAACTGACACACAGCTTAATGAGATCAGAATTAAATAAGCAGCACTCACCATCAGCCCAAACTCTGGTGAATTCAAACTTAACTACATCAGCAAAGAAAGACTGTAGAAGAAAAAAGATCCCAAACTGGACTGTAACGTTCCAAAGAGCAGCTGAGTTACACACAGCACACAGGTAACACTGGAGAAATGAAGGGTATTTAAAGGCAAAGGAGGGGAAAAAAAACAGTTGCTAGTAGTGACGGGTCATTAATGAGAAAGTTCTGGATCCCTGCTGGCCGGTGAAATGACACGCAGCCAAAAAAACACACAGTATACGAACTATAGACGCGTTACAATCTGAACTTAAAACAAACACCTACATGGTTCTGAAAGAGAATTCCTGTATGTACGGATCACCCTGCAAGTCAAATTATTCCTTTTTAGCAAGATATGGAATCAAGTGGTGGAATTAAAATGATTGTGTAGTAATCCTAAAAGTTCCACAGAAGGATTGTTCACAGTTCATAAACATGAGACAGGGGTTATTTTCCTAAATAGGAAGAACAAACTGGTAAACCAGAACCACTTTTTCCTGAGAGCTGTCAGGGTAGAGCTTATGGAGCCGTTAGTGTGGAGCTTATGGAGCTGTCAGGGTGGAGCTTATGGAGCTGTTGAGGAGGATCTCACAGAGCTTTCCGGGTGGAGCTTATGGAGCTGTCAGGGTGGAGCTTATGGAGCTGTCAGGGTGGAGCTTATGGAGCTGTTGAGGAGGAGCTCACAGAGCTCTCTGGGTAGACCTTATAGAGCTGTTAGGTGGAGCTTAGAACTGTCAGGGTGGTGCTTATGGAGTTGTTAGGGTGGAGCTTATGGAGCTGTTAGGGGGGAGCTTATGAAGCCGTTAGTGTGGCGCTTAAAGCTGTTAGGGTGGAGCTTACAGAACTGATCAGGAGAACTTTGTAAAGCTTTTGGGGTGGAGCTTATGGGCTGTCAGGGTGGAGCTTATGGAGCTGTGGAGAAGTTCACAGAGCTTTCCAGGTAGAGCTTATAGAGCTATTAGGTGGGGCTTAGAGCTGTCAGGGTGGAGCTTATGGAACTCTTGAGAAGCTTGTAGAGTTGTCAGCATGAAGCTTATAGTGCTATCGGGAGGAAGCTTAGAACTGTTAGAGTAGAACTGCAGGGTGGAGCTTATAGAACTGTTGAGGTGGCACTATGATGTAGAGTGCTGGAGTAACCTTGGCAACTACCTAAGATACTGTAGCAGTCATCTCACTACAAGAACCTAGAAATACCATAGCAACCACCTGAGAGACCCTAGTAACACTCCTAGCAACCACCTGAAATTTCAGAATATCTACCTATCAACAGTCTAGTAACACCTAGTAACCCCCTAGCAACCAATTGTTATACCTCAGAAACCGTCTAGCAACACCCTAGGAACCACCTGGAATACTATAGCAACCACCTGGTACAACACACTAGTAAGCACCTTAATGTACAATAGCATAAGTTTTTGGCAGCACCCTAGATACAACCTAGGAGCTGGTGGACAATCACACTGCATTTTCTTCAAGAAATCCACTTCTCCTTTTTCACATCTCCACTTCTCCACTTCTGCATTTGTCTGCTTCTCATTCAGTTCTTCTCTGTTTGCTTTCTGTCTCGAGCCCCAGTGCAGCTGAACGGCTGTAGCAGGTAACTGTGCTCTACAAACAGAACCTCAATAACACTGACCTTGTGTCGGTACTGGAGGGAAACGTGTGGACCACCTGAGGAGAACTTAAGCTTTCCGAGCCAGCCAGAGTTGAGCGGTGGAGGTCGTCATTGGAAACAAAAAACTGGAAAATTGACAAAGAGAAAATCTGTAATTGTACATGTAAATTGCACGTGACAGGAACATTGAAGAGTAACACAGCTGTTTGGAGATCAGTGAAATTAAACAAGGGTCATAAACCTTGATCAGCCCCGACTGAAGGATCGGTTTGGTACCTGAACACACTCTGTAGTGTCCGTCTCTGCCGCGTGAGTCTCTGTGGCCTCTTCTTCTTCATCATCCTCCTCCTCTTCCTCCACCTCCTCCACTGCCTCTTTCACAGTGCCACTCGTTTTCTGTTCTTTATTCTTCCTCCTCTTCTTACCGCTTCTCTTCCTCTTCCCATCACTGTGGAGTTTGGATAGAGGGTGGCGTATGTGACGAGACGACTGACGATGAACTGAGGAAAAGTGGAGAACATGAGGAGAACACAGGTGGACTGAGAGCTTTTTGAAGGACTGTCTATGAAACAGTTTAGTAATTACTTTGCAAACTGATTCATGAAGAAGGGAACATGCAGGTCATGGCACTTCGACCCTGAGTCAATGTTCACATCACTTCTGTGAGCATCAAAGATGGACACACACACACTCACATTTAAAGTCACTTTAATCACTCTTCCTGTGCACACGCTGACCAGTGAGTCTTTGTGACTGAGGCCCCTCCCCTCATAATGAATCCTCTTGGATCTGTTGCTCTTTGATCCAGAAAGGAGGTCGGCAGGTCTTGATCCTTTTATGGTGTTAGGGTTTGGATGGTAGGATGGTGGGATTGCTGATTGGTGGAGTGTTTTGGGTCTTGCAGTAGACCTTTGGGGAAGCACCTCCACTAGTTTAGACAGGTGTTTGTCACCTGTCTGTTTGCATAGAGATAGATGTTCTAAACTTTAAACTCAGATCTGCTGTTTCATTTGCTGCTGCTAGGGTTAGAATGACTGAGATTACACCTTTTGTCTATCGGTTTTGTTAAAGCTGGATGTGTGTGTGTGTGTGTGTCTGTGTGTGTGTGCTGTGTTTGTAAGCTCACAATCAAAGTCCTCCTCGCTGTAGGAGCGGTGCTGTTCGCTCGGCATTCTGGGATTGGGACCCAGGATGTTCTGGAATGTTGGAACACTCAGAGTTTTATTCAGGTCACCTTCATCCTCCTCTTCCTCCCTCTGAGCCCCCCGAACCGATGGAGACACAGGCTAGCCAGAAGCAGAGGAAAATACTTCAGACCTCAGACACACTACTTATGTATTTTATTATTAATTATTTGAACTTTTTTTTTTTTTCCTCCCGGACTTTCACTTATTTTCCTCTCAGATGTGCAGGGTCAGTTAAAGGAAAAGATCATTTCAAAAACACAACTGTGGCATTGACTTCTCACAAGGTGGTGCCAAAGGCAAATACTAGTAGATCTTAAACCCAGAAATGCTGATCGGGTATGAAATTGTCACGTCCACTTGTTTCATAAATTTTTTTTTCCGATTTGGTTTCAACTCACACAGTCAGAATTACAGATGAAATATCTGTTAAACCTGAGAGTCTGTAGGCTGTAGTCTTAATCCACTCAATCCTGCTCAGTCGTTTGTCATTGGACTCAGCAAAGGTCATTCCAGAAAGTGACCTTAGCGATGGGTGGACAGCACACAGTCTGACCTTTCGTTATAACCCTGCCCATCCCATAATATACTGAAAACACTCCCAGCAGACTCTGTTCAAATATTAGCTCATCACTCAGGGGGTCAGTTTTACACAGTCGCTTAACTGAACAATTATCTGTTGTGACACAGGATTAAACTCAGGATCACTCCTACCTCACTCATGCTGTGTTGCTGTTAGAAGGGAATCTCCACGGTCAGTGATGCTTTAAGGTGATCTACTGACTGCTTCCTCTCACTGCTGCACTCTGACCACAGAGCATTCTGCAGCGTGATTAAAACAAACGATGTGTGTGTGTGTGTGTGTGTGTGTGTTCACTGCACAAGGACTTTTTACGCACAGTCTGAGCATTCAGAACAATGCAATCTTTCCAGTCACGCACTGTAATGTGTCCTCACAGGTAAATATTGACCCTCGTGCTCTCCTAAAGCAGCTAAGTGTGTATATGTGGAGCTAACCTTGTGTAGCACCTGAAAGTCATTCTCTCACACACACACACACACACACACATTCACGAAACTCACTACAGCATCAGTGACCTGCACTGCTCACGGCACTGTAACCTTTAGCCCATGAACAATAAAGGCTCAGTCAGGTTTAGTGGATGTGTTAAAAGGGACCTCCTGAGTTTTTAAATGTTTTGCATAATGAACTGGTTTGGGTGTAAACAGAGAGATTCAGAGCTGGTTTGGTCTGAGTCAGAAGTGTTGACAGTGGTGGTAAATAGAACCAGACATCTGGTTCATCTAAAAGCTCCTCACAGAGAGTTATTTTGTGAAATGGTGATGATGATGCCGGAGACATTGTTCTACCAGAGTTTGGAGGAGCTTTTGTGCCTAAAACTAAACCCGTTCATAGTGGAAGGATACATGAAGGGCGTTGTGAGGCAAAATAGTCCCCCAAAGTGATTTCGTTCAGATTGACTATTTAACCATCATCAGCATTCCATAGAAACACACGTGGGGGCTTCACTGGGGGGTTTGGAGAGGAAATAAAATGGCTCTATCTGTGGTGGAGATATAACATCTGGTTCCATTCACCGCCACTGTAATAGAAATCCCAGTCTGAACCATTTCACACCAGACCCACTCTGGAGGAGTCAATTCACACTAAATTATAGGGGAATTTAGAAAAAAATGGTGCTGCTCTTAGTTGATTCATTACAAAGTCTTTTGTAAGTTTTAATTTTGAAAAAATAAAAACCTGGAGCATTAAGATGAAGTGACACATCAACTATTGTGAGTACAGACTGAACACACCGCCCTAGTCAACTGCTCTAACCTGTATACGTAAAAAAAGCACGTGGCCAATCAGGAGCGGAAGCACTAACCCTAATGGAACATTAACACCATGCTAATGCTATGCTAATATTAAAGGGTGACCAGCTGCTGACACAGCCCTCCTGCTGAACACACTGACCTCTCGGTAAAGGAATTCCATCGACCCTCTGTAGGTTTTTCACATGTAGAAGTTTCTATTTAAAAAGCATTTAAGTCCCTCAAACAGACTGGACGCACACATTCCGAAATTCCAGAACGTCCTGGTCATGTGACAGCAGATGGAAGAGGGGACACACTCAAAAACTGGTTCAAAAACTTAAACTGATCATCCAGCTTCCCTAAAAACACACAAACGGCACACACTGAGCTTACAGCAGTTAATCATTAACGCCGGCTCTCTCTGAGGACAGCACCCAACAGCAATAAACCAACATACCCTCAATACACCCTCCAAAATGCACTCCAATGCACACTTTCACTCTCATTCCACTACACCCTTTAGTAAACACTCCAATACACACACCAGCACTCACACCAGTACACCCTTAAGTAAATAGTCCAAAACATGTAAGTACACACTCAAATATGCAGCTGATGCCATCCAAGAAAACCCTGAGCTACACACACTTCCTATTCACAAGTCAGGCATCACCAAAGAAATCTGATAATGGATTAAATAGAATGGCCTCAATATTTACAGACAAATTACAGCTCCAGAATCTCCTCTACTTATCAATAACTGACCCATTCAAAGCTTGGCCCCATGTTCTAATGCTCTATTCTTTACTGGCTGGTATAAGCGCTAGTAGAACTGAGCCCCGATCTTTGTCAGAGACCGATAATAAAGGTTTAATCTTCATCCACCTGGTTTAACTTGCTGTAACATAGTTTCAGATTTGTCATGTACTAGATAATAATACAGACATCATTGTCAGCAATAAAAATCTTAGAAGTGAAGCCAACCCAGCTTTTCATAGTTAAAGTAAGTGGAATAGAATTGAATAGGAGAATGAAAACTTACATAAATCTTTGTCTTAAATATGGAAAAATAAGAATATAGTAAAATATAGTCAATAAAGTAACTGATTGTACTAAAAGTGCAAACGTCAGCCATGTAAGCATTCATGGTGTAAACAGTGAGCAGTAAGAGATATGGAGCAGGTAAAGTGGGCAGTGAAGGCCTAGTGGTTAGGACACTGCCTTTGGGACCTGAAGGTCGCAGGTTCGAGTCCCAGCCCGGGCACTACTGAGGTT
>JBBPDA010057793.1:0-13414 GCA_037974385.1 Arnoldichthys spilopterus
TAGCAGTAGGAAGAAACCTTGGGAGGAACCAAGGCTCAGAAGGGGGAACCCATCCTCCTCTGGTTGACACCGGACACTGGTTGACACACCTTAGTCACATGCAGTACAACTTATTACATGTTACTACAACACACTGCATCTCACAACTACTTAATACAGCACAACAGAATTCACTACTACTGACCACAAGTCACTACAACATACTACAACTTACAACTACAAACTATAACACCTAATTTTCCAGTTTTTAGTAATCTATAATGGTAAACTATCCAAGGCTTTTTTTTCAGGATTGAAAGACCTGGTTAACTTACAGCTTTGCTGAAAATAAATAAATAAAACAGGAAATAGGTGAGGCCCTAAAAGTTAATTCAAAGAACTCCTAGAGGTGCCCTAACTTTTGCTGCTTTATATTAACCTCCTTCTGTCTTGCTCATCCCAAACCAGCTGGATGTAATTTGAAGTCTGAAGACTATGCTGCTCTTATATGAATTGAATCTACTTAAGCTTTTCTTATATTATGGCTAATGTTCTTACTGTCTGTCTTTGTTTCTGTCTTTTCTTTACCATTATGATATCAATATACAGTAATACTTCATACAGTATAGCATTGTGCTAATAATGCACCACAGAGTGTAGGAACAGTGTGTTCCAGCTCTGCTTTTGTTCAGACAGAGAAGTCATTAGCAAAAGATGGGGCACCTGTGGGAATTATTTGCATTAACCTTCAAGGCTTACTTTACATCCATTGCTGCAGGAAAGCTGTAAGTTAATCAGTTTTTCTTAATGATTAGTGAAAAGCCTGTTTTCTCTGAAATCAACATAATATTTCAGTTTTTGCACCTAAATATTTTTTATTTATGATGTATTTATTTATTGTCATAATTTGCTTTTGTGCCGTTTAATGTTATTTTGCCTATAGCTCATGGCATTCTTGGTTTCTGGGATTATTCATAAGATCAGCCTTAAACATATGGACACAAAATGGTCATTTAGAATGATTTCTGAATCCAAGTTATTAATACTGATGCTCAGGCCACTTGCACGCAGTGTAATGACCCAATACAGCTCATTAATTTCAGCCTTATTCAGAAGTCACAACTGCATAACATTAATTCATTAACATTCCTCAGCTGAACATACTTTTCGTGGAGCCTTTGTCATTACACAAAACCCTACAGAACTCAACTCTCCACACACGCACATACACACAGGCACCAGATTCGCTGCCAGCACCTGCAGTCTAGTCATCACATCAAACACCATCTCAGCTCACGTCTCATGCTAACCCCCTTTTCATATTAACTGCACTGCCTGAGGACACACTGCACACTCGAACCCACGCCCGTGTTGTGTGTTATTTACAAAGCTTCTAGCAGTGTGATATTTTGAGTCTGGCATTCCTAAAACAAACCTAGGTTCATCACTTTGCACCAAGAAGACAGTGTTTTTGGGCTGTTTGCTCCTGCTGGTTGCTGAAAGAGAAAGGCGAGAGAAGCAGAAAGGGGAGAAAATCCATGTTGCTGAAAAGGAGGGATTTGTGAACAATGCGCCAGCGGTAAAGGAAAGAAGTTAAAAGTGGGAGCTGATGTCACCAAACACAGCTTTGCAAACAGACCCACCTTCGGCCATCTGCTGCGGAAGCCAGGGTTGGGTTACCTGCTGTAGTGGAGCTACAGGAACTGCAGGAAGATTTGCTCCAAGCCTTCGTTCTCAGGATCAAAGAGCTCACACACACATGCATATACACACACACACACACACCCACAGACACAAACACCCACATGCTCTAGTTCTTGCCAAGCATCGGCATCTTTTAATACACAAAAGGGATGCTACCTGGGTCTCACCTGTCTAAACTGACCACAAGCTATTTAAGCTCTGTGAAGCAAGAAGTCCCCTGAAAAGATGGCTGGAGATAACAAGGCACTGGGGGTGGGGATGAGGATGGTGATGACGGGGGGCAGTGAGGAGGGAGGTGGTGGAGGGGGTGTAACTAGAGAGGTCCAACCACCCTTGTAGTCTTTGAGGGTCAGAGTCAGGTTAATATACCATTACACACCCCCCAGCCAGGGGTTACACTACAGGACTTAAGTCCTGGTTTTCAGATGTGCCAAGCTTGTGCTGGTTGGCCACAGTCTGCAGATTTTAGGCCACTTCAGGATAACATCGTCCAATCTACCAACTGAGTTGATTTCTTGAACTTTATCTAATAGTGTACATTGGTCAGCGATCACTGGAAAACCTTTAAAAATGTCTGTAATTGTTAATTAATTTGTTTCTTAAGCATCATTATGTTTTCGTTCAGTATTGTAATAATACTCTGATCTTATTAGTTAAAAGCAAAAGTTTCAGCATCTAGAAACCCTAGGGTTACAGAAAATTATCCTCTCAGGATTTTTATCAATAGTATTTAAGGAAGATACAGCCAAGTGAGCTCTCCCATTGGTTAGGCCTTCAGGAGCTTGGACTGAAGGTCTTACATGTTAGAGAGCATCAGAAAGTGTCAGCATGATAAGAAAGATTCTGATTTACAATGAGCAGGACCAATTCTGTGAGAAGGAACATTAATTTAGGTCTCCCAGAAGTTCTAGATACATCACCGAATAAAGAACTGTATTGTTACCAGGTTTCCGTTGGTTCTAAATATGCTACTGACTGTGGAGCTGTAGGGTATACAGGTTTCAGACAGTTCTAGATAGATCACTAACTGCCGAGCCACAGTTTAAACAGGCTTCAGTCAGTTCTTGATATGCAACTGACTGTATGCCCTCAATGTAAGCAGATTTCATTCAGTTCTAGATACGTCACTGGCTGTATAGTTGTAGTATACGCAGGTTTCAGTCAGTTAGTCAGTTGTCAGTTGCAAAATTGAAAATGTGGCTGTTAAACTGATACACACAATGTGTATTAATGTCTTTTGCAACATTTAGATAAAATGTATGGAATCTTTTGCCAGCTTTAGTCCGTGTTTAATCTAGAAAGGCCAAAAAAGGTCAGATTTTCAGCAGTATGCTTGATACTAACTTAATATCAAAGAAAGTTACTAGTCAGGCAAACAATGGCAAAAGCAGCAGTAGCAGCATTACGCTTGTGTTTGCTGTCTGTGTCTCCTAGTAACAGGAGAGCATGTGTGTTTGTGTGAGTTGTGTCTTGATTCTCTTGTTCACAATATATACATGTACACTGATCAGCCATAAAAAGATGTTCGCCTGCCTAAAATTGAGTAGCTCCCCCTCTTGCTGCCAAACATATCTGACTGTGGTGCACTGTGTGTTCTGACACCATTCTATTATAGCCAGCACTAACATTTTTTGCAAAATGAACTCCTCTTTGGGATCAGGTGAGACAGGCTAGCCTTCTCATACACATAAGCCTTGAGTGTCCATGGCCCTGTAGTGGGTTCACCTGTTTTCTTTTCTTGGACCACTTTTGGTAGGTTCTGTCTACTACATACTGGACACCCCCCACGGAATATGCCATTTTGGAGATGCTCTGACCCAGTTGTCTAGCCATCACAGTTTTGCCCTCATCATTAAACTGGCCTCATATAATTTTTTCGGCTTCCAACATATCAACTTCAAGAAGTGACTATTCACATGCTGCCTAATTATTCCACTCATAGATGGAAGCTACTGTAACCAAATCATTAATGTTACTCCCTTCACCCTGTCACTTCACTTTTCTGTGGAGAACGCAAGTGCATCCTTGGCCACAGAACCTAGTGTCACCCCCTTTAGCAAAAATAATTTCTTGTAGGTGGTTTTTGTTTACCAGTCTTGGACATTTGCTTTTGACCCCACCTCCATGCAAAATTTCTTTTGGTTAGTTCAAGATGTTTGAGGGTTTTTAAAATTTCAGTGGAATAATTTCTGTCTGGAAAAAATATGTAAAAGGCAAAAAGAAACTCCTGTACTAATAGTGTATTAATCATCAACGTGCCAATGCATGCTCTTGCAGGCTGTGCTGTTTTTATAAAATCCCCCTAAGAAAGAGACAGGGCCAATAACTGGACTGACTCCTCAATGAACTTCCTCTGTGTTTCTACTCATGAAAACCTAAACTGCATTTCACGCAAACTCTTCATGCTTTAAGAAACAAATTCAATACTGAAGAAATCCAAAATTCACATAAAGTGGCTAACATTTATGCTTTGGAATTCAAAAGAGCTGTAAAATCAGTGTGGCACTGCCAGCTGAGCTCATTTTCCCCTCAGTGAGAAACTGACAGTATAAAATACAGTCAAGTCATTCAATAAAATATGCCGACTAACGTAAAGGCACGCAGGAGCCTGCAGGCTGCGGCAGCTGAGAGAAAAGGACGCTCGTCTTTTTGATGCTATTTTTGCTACCTTGCCACTGGCTCTCCAATTACTTGGGCTAAGCTACAACAGGATCCCAGGTTAAATAGTGATAAATTAGGATGATAAGCAGCCGATTTTCTTAAATAAGATTCCTTTAATCACCCCATGACAAAAAGCTGGGTGTGTAATTAATTTAATAAGGTGTGGGCTTTGTTGTCTAAAGGTGAAACCCCTCCAGTGGTACGCAGACAGTCCTGTGTGGTTTTTTCATGTTTGGTATCTGGATATTTGCCTAGTCTGCAACCCTGCAACCCCACCTCCATCGCCTAGCCCCACCACCATAGCCGCAGCCCTACCACCATCACCTCATCCCCACCACCATTGCCTCAGCCTCACCACCTTCGCCCCAGTTAAACCACTGTCACCCCAACCCCACCACCCCAGCCTGACCACCAAAGCCCCAGCCCCACCACCATCACCCATCCCCATTACCAATCCACCAGCCTCTCCAACATAACACCACCCTTACTACCCTTGCCCCAGCCTCAAATGTATTTTCTCACCAAGACATGTGGTCTCTGAAGTTTGCTTAGCTTTTATTGCTAATTAGCCATATTAGCCCAGTAACTCTAGTGCTAAAACTAAAGAAATGAAAGTGACTATTTGTCATGGTGAACACACTCAAGCACCACAATGAAATGCAACCTCTGCATTTAACCCACAAGTGGAGCAGCGGGCAGCTATCATCAGCACCCAGGGAGCAGTGTAGTGGGAGGGTAGCTTGCTCAAAGGAACCTCAGTGGTGCCCGGGCTGGGACTCGAACCTGCGACTCTCAGGTCTAAAAGGCAACGTCCTAACCAGTAGGCAGAAATATGCGTGTAGGTGTATGTGTTAAATAGCTGCGCATGTTTCATTTTCAGTATTTTTATACTTATTGTCTTTTGAACATTTACACTGATGTTTGGGAATGTTTTTATAGAGCTATGCTTGAGTATCATGAGTGTCATCATCCAGTTATGGTAGCATATTTCTGAAGGGCAGCAGTCATAAAGGCTCCACAACACATAAGCCATTTTTGACAACTGACATGAACATACATAAGCATTTTAAAAAGGCTAAATACTTATTTAGCACAGCTATAAACAGCAGAAACCAAGCCCGAATTTCATCCATAGGTTTTGCAATAGGATTTTCACTTCCATTACTTGAAGGCTCCGTTAGCCTTCAGACCCTGGCGTAGGTGTGTATGTCATGCTGAGAGAGCAAAAGAGACAGATAAAGAGTGTGTGATGATGACTGAAGGCTGTTGTGTGTGCGTGTGTATGGGTGTATATGATGGTATCTGTCCTGCGAGAGCTAGGCTGGAATGTTAACAAGGCTTGATAATATTTTACTGTCTCCATTTCAGTTCAGTCAAGCAGAACACCTGAGAGAAGATGAACCTGAAACAAAGAGATTACTAGCTACATTTTCATCCATGGGGGCTCATTTTTTTTTATTATATTATATTACTTTATATTACTTATATTATAATCACTTTGTTAATGTACAGTCTGGAAATTGTCAGTGATATTTTATGTTTGCTGAAATGATGCCTCGATCTACACTGGAAAAGCTTTTTATTCCTGAAAGGACACACTTGCACATAAATACAGTGTTATGTGCAGTAGCAGCATCAGCTATATCTGCTGCATTATATTTTAACCCCTGGGGAACAAATATAATCCCCACAACACCACCTCACCCCCACCACACAACTGACAAATACACTCAACACCCTCCCAATTTGAGAAATACGTCTGTCCCCATAGAGCCTTCCAAGAAACAAACCTCAGTTTAACCCCTGTGCTGCTGATTGAACCTAGAGGGCCTAGGCCCTTTTTTGATTTTTTCACCCAAATTGTAAGCATATAAAGACCAAAACACAATATTTAACATATAGACATATCCACAATGTTTTTCTGTTTTGTCTATAAAGAATCCTGGTTTAACCAGTAACAATATGCTGCATTTACATTTTGGCAGTACACATAAAAACAGGAATACTGGATATCTGTAAATTGAGGCATGGTATATATAAGACAGCAAGTGAATAGTCAGTTCTTGAAATCAGTGTGTTGGAAGCAAAAAAAATGGGCATACTTAATGATCTGAGGGCCAAATTATTATGGCTAGATGCAGGTCAGAGCATCTTCAAAATGGACATCCATAGCTCATTAACAGCCCATCTGGTCCAACCCCACAGAAGAGCTGCTGTAGCACATCAAATGAATGCTGACTCTGACAGAAAGGGGTCAGAACACACATTGCACTTAAGCTTGCTGTGTGTGGAGCAGCGTAGCTGCAGAAGAACACCAATAAAGCAAAACATATTTGACATATTTTTTAAATAAAAAAAGAAAATCTTAGGTGCAAAATATATCTTGGCTGATCTACTTTTGGTGGAAGGGGGTAGGGGGCTCTGGGTGGATTTTTTAGTGAGCATTCCTTTAACAGAACATCTCCTCCAGAACGTCTGGTCCATGTCGGTGAAGAACACTCTCATCAGCCGGTTCCAGAGGTTATGAACTCCACTCTTCCATGTGTGTAAATCAAAAGGAATTCATCCATTCAGACACTTAGGTTTGAAGACAACTGAGTACTGGAAAATTGTTCTTTGGCTCATATCAGAAAAGAACAGTTTGTGCTCAGTTTGCTTTTCTGAAGATGTTTTCTCCAAAGCCTGCTTTATCAAGGCAGTTGACAATGTAATGTGCATTAGTTTACTTCTGGGAATCTGAGAAGCTACAATCTGAGAAGTTACTTCGCTTTCTTGAATTTCCTTCTTAATGTAGCATAAGAGTTGTCTAAAACATACGTTTTTGCTTCTAATAGACTGTTAGGTGTTTTAACCACCTGTCAAACTTTGCATCAAGTGGGTGACAGGGTGACAGGCTGCTTTTGGCCTTTGTTATGGCATTCAAGGCTGCAGCTTTCTCACATACCAGCTGGATGCCCAGGGATTTTAAAATTAATTGATTTGTCTAAAGTGGTAGAAATGGGCCATGGCAAACAGTGGTGGGAGAATATCCCCAGCTTCCCCAAAATAAACTACATCTATGGCTAGAAACAATAACACCTCTCAGCACTGAAATTAGCCTTTATAGAATAGTGTATTTTTATTATTATTTTATGTTATTATTTTAAATCCCGTTTCGAGAAAAGTTAGGATATTTTCCAAAATGCAATAAAACAAAAATCTGTGATATGTTAATTCACGAGAACCTTTATTTAACTGACAAAAGTACAAAGAAAACATTTTCAGTAATTTTACTGACCAACTTAATTGTATTTTTTAAATATACAAAACAAAGATTTTGATGCCTGCAACACACTCAACAAAACTTGGGAGAGAGTTAAAATAAGAATGAAAAGTGCACAGAATATTTAAGTAATACATTATGCAGTCTAATTGTTAGTAGGTGAGATGTCATGGTTGGGTATAAAAGTACCATCTGTTAAAGGTTCAGTCTTTGCAAGCAAGGATGAGTCTTATCTTACCCCTTTGTGCCAGAATTTGTGAAATTATTTAATCAGATCAAAAGGACGATTCTCAATGCAGGATTGCAGAGAATTTTGGTCTTTGAACATCTACATTGCATAACATTGTGAAAAGATACAGAGAATTCAGACTCATCTAGATGCATGAAGGCCACAGTCAGAAACCACTGTTGAATGTGTATGATCTTCAAGCCCTCAGGCAGCACTACCTTAGAAAACATCATGATACTGTAACAAATATAGCCAGCAGGGTTTGGGAGTACAACCATTGAGTTCTCTGTGCCAAAGATGAAAATGACCATCCAGCTTGTAACCAGCCAGCATCATTGCCCACGGTAAGAGTGAGTTGCATTTTTGCAAAGGTACCACTGGTTCTTCACATCACAGAGACACTTACCTTCCCATGAAGGTGACTTGCAAGGATGTTTATGCTTATTTCAGCAGGATTTCAGACCACATTCTGTATGGGCTACACAGAGTGTGGGTACTTGACTGACCTTCTGCCTGTCCAGATCTGTCTCCTATTGATAATTTATGGCACATCATGAAGAGGCGAATCAGACAATGGTGACCACAGATTTTAGAGTCTTGTAGCAAACATGAAGCCTTTCTCTTTCGATTGCATGGTTCAGTCTTGCATACACTTTCCAGCAACAAAGCACACTAGAACTAAATGCACTCGCAAGCAAAACAGATGAATTGTCAGTATATTTTACTTGAGGATCAGGATTCAAAAAGAAAGAATGATGCATATATATCTTATATCACATCTTTTCTTCTAAGAATCATCTAAGTGGAATTATCAGACATGCTTTATTGACTGGATCTCTCATCAGGTACAGAGTTTTTACTACACTGAGAATAATTTCTTTTAACAACAGAGAGCTGGAATTCACTACAGGAAACTCTAAAGCTTGACTTACTGGTGTCACTCGACTATTTTGATCTATTTAATTCTGACTTCACCTCTACTCAGCCTGTAACTGTTTTATCTAATAATAATTCTTTTTATGGTTCAATTGATTAATTAATTTATTTTGTTTACTTGTTTTATTTGATTCTCAAATTTACATTTGTCTTAATTAAACTGTGTCTACTCTGAGTTTGAGAAACCTCAGTGTTCAGGCAGCATTGTTGCTTTAGCACTAAAATGTTCAAAAATGGAATTGTGGAATTTCTACTTATTGCCTTAGAATGTGGCTATGATAAATTATTGCAGTGAATGACAGTACAATGCTTGACTTCACATTTAATTTCTGCTCCAGGTTTGCAGTAAACTACAGTTTTCATTTTATTTGATATGCTACAGCGCCTCCCAGAGGCAGCAAATGGAACTGTAGAAGCAATGTGAACAGTAATGAGGTTTATTACTATTATTGTACACAGAACAACAGTGCTGAAGATTGAGAAATTTAACCTAAACCAAGACATTGTGTTTTTACAGGTTTCAATTGTATTTGGTTTTTTTGCTAGCTAATTGCTGATTTTTTTACAGATATTTTGGCATTCGATGTCTCATAAAAGATGGTATTTCAGCATGCAAATTAGATGTTATTTACTTAAATGTGCATAACCAAAACCCAACGATGATGTTAGAATTAAAGTGCTTATTTGATAGTAAAAAAAACCACACTCTTTCCAGACAAAGAATTTTAAATAAAACAGACTATTGGAATCACTTCATATAAAATCTAATCAAATTTAGTAGTAAATACAGCATTGAGCAATATATTAGGAGCTCCTTCTGGAAAACCATCACATGTGCACACGTGGAGCAGCAGGCAGCTACCAACAGCACCCGGGGAGCAGTGTAGTGGGACGGTACCTTGCTCAAGGGTACCTCAGTAGTGCCCGGGCTGGGACTTGAACCTGTAACCTTCAGGTCCCAAAGGCAGTGTCCTAACCACTAGGCCACCACTGCCCACTAACAAACACCTTTTATGATTGCCTGAATTTAATAAACAAATCTAAAGGAGAGAACAAAATAACATTCATTTATAATTTATTTACAAGTAGGTATTTTTGCTTATTTTGTGTATTTCTAAAAAAACATACTGAGAAAAAAGGTGCTTATTGGCCACTGGCAGATTTTAATGGTTAATACAACATATGCATTGGTATCACTTTTCCAAATAGAACACACCCCCTCAGTTGGACTAAATGACAAACATGCTACAACACAGCTGCCTTTAGTAAGGAAACCATTTGTTTTACTCCAGGTTATCACAATTCAATCCAATCCAATTATTTTAGCCAACGTTCCAGGCACTTTCAGTACCTTAAAATTTGCAGTGATGCAATCCGGTTTGATGCTGGGGTCCACAGTCAATACTAAATAAAATAAAACTTTACATAATCTGCTACATTTCCATGAACTCACACATGCAAACACATTATAATTTAAACATTTTATCATTAGATAAAGATCTAATTAGATACAGCAGTGAAATCATAAGTAAAAGCAGCTTCTAAGTAGAAAACACCGTAAAATTAAATAAAATTAATTGTGGAATGAACACACACAACGATTTTTATGTGTCATACTGATACATCAATTTTAGTTGATGCTTCAGTAAAGATTGAGTCATTGTTAAACCCCTATTATCTGCTCAAATTAAAGGCAGTTGGGCTTGACTGTGAAGTTTACAACTTCCTATGACAGTGACGTGTTCAGGAATCAGCTTTTCTCACATTTGTTTAAAGTTGATTTGGATGCCAGGTGGTAAGTACACAAAGCAAAGCCTAAAGGCCTACAAACAATAAATGTGTGGAAAGCCAATTCCTGCCAATTCCTGACACTGACAATGTCAGTGTCCATTCAGATCAAATTTCAAATAAATTTTTTGGGTTAAAATATTGTTAAACATCCAGTCCAACACGTGCTAATCCTGAAAGTCTGATCTGCAAACTGCTGTATGGACTTTCCATACAGATAAAATCATAAGAGAAAATGTCTCAGGTTGAAAAAGTATGATCATCAGTACCCATGGTATAATAACAAATATGATCACAACTTCCCACAATCGGCAAATACGATCACTACCCCCTAGAATCTACAAATTTAATTACTACCCACAAAAATGTCAAATACGATCACTACTCCCAACATCTGACCCACAAAATCACCTCCCATGTAGCTCAATTACATAGCAGATCCCAGTATTACACCTGCTGATGGCCTTTATTTCACAGCAGTGGAGTAAATCACTTCATATGGAAAAAACCTGTGTTTGGTGTTCTCAGACCACATGTTTGTAAATCCAGCAGTCTCCAGAGCCTCCATATATGCCTCCGGACGCCAGTTCTCTGTAAACAGAATCTTCTTTGATGCAAATAAAGCCACTCGGCTCAAGCAAAGTGTCGTCACCATCAGCCCACCTAATTAAATTCAACAAAGACATTTCAGAATAAAGACTTCACTAAATAAAAACTTCACTAAAATACGTTACTAAATAAAGACTTTGCCAAATAAAAACTTTACTGTATAAAGATGTTACTTAATAAAGACATTATTTAATAAGGGTCACTTCTTGTCACTAACGGTGTGTGTGCAGAGTCAAAGACGGGAGCTTGATTCATGGTTAGAGAAGGGTGGAGAATGATGAAGCTAATGTAAGTACACTGCTGTGTTCTTTAAGAGAGTTGCTGCTGGGATCTTCATTATTTTGTGAAATAAAAATTCTGGGTTTGTTGTGAATTGTTTATTCAAAGCCACGGCAAATCGCAGCAAAACAATGTGAAGTGTTAAAAAATCACTCAACTCTACAGTATTCATTAAATACTGTACAAAGATCATGCTTCTGAACTGTTTTTCATAATAAAAGGACACTTTAGTTGCTGAACTACACACATGTAACCTTTCATAATGTCTTCAAACTCAAATACACAAAAACTGGGCACTAAAATCTGTAGCAACATAATATTTTTAAATTTGTCTTGAGATTAAGATTATATAAACTTTATACATACTTAAATACTTTGTTTACTTTAAAGTAAAAAAAAAAATAAAGAATTTCATAATATATATTTAAAAATAAATTCTAATTTAATTTAATTAACCCTGTTAATTCTGAGTGGTCTTCACCTGGTTTCATCACTCTGTGTATCTCTGCAGCTCCCTTCTTTAGATCAGGCCAGAAGTAGTAGCAGTTACAGTGGAAAACTTTATCCACACTGTTATCCGCTATGGGCATGTCCGCAACATCACTGAGGAACAGCTTCACTTTGCCATTGGCTATCTGACGCTTCATGCGTTTCGATGCCATTTCGTGCATGTACTCAGAGTAATCCACCCCAGCAGCTTTCCTTGTGACCCTGAGAAGAGGTATGTCATGTAAATAATAATCTTAATTTATAAAGCACTTAACAAAAGCTTACAAAGTGCTTAAAAATACAAAATAGGAAAAAACAGCAATAAACATTAAAGAGAAATAGTATTAAAAATTAAATAGAACTTAAAGATCTTGTTGATCTTGCTGAAGCACATGTAACAGTAATATTGCTCAGAAAGGGAGGGGTGATGTCATGTAGACATTTAAAAACATAGTAATCAGTTCTAAAAGACACAGGGAACAAGCGAAGGGCTTTGAGAGCAGATGTTATCTCTAGAACCCTTCTAGAATGCTTGAGAACCCTAGCAGTTGCATTCTGGACTCACTGCCAGATAACAGAAGTTATTTAATATTGTATGTGAATAATGCTGGGGTTTAACCCCAAGACAAAAATACACAGCTTGGCCGATAAAATGTTTTATCTTTTAGCATTGATTATGCCATGGCGTTTGTTCAACAAGTTTATGTTTATGTTCTCTCTGTCCAGAGCTGCATTAATCTTTGGAAGAGATCTCTGTTGAAGTATTCCATAAATTATTCTCCAGTAGATCCCAAAGACTTTCTGTGGGTTAAAGGCTTGATGAATCTTGGCATTGTCATGGAGGAACATGTCCATGTCAAAGAAAAATTCATTGATGGGATAACCTGGACATCTAGTACACACAGGTACTCAGGTGACTTCCTTTTATGTGACATAATGTTGCTGTGCCTTAGCCTGACCCACTGAAGCAGCTCCTGATCATCTGTCCTCAGTCCAGTTTGTGCTATATATGCTCCCCCCCCCTAGCTAAAACAGGGGCTGTTGCTCCAAGTTACAGGGTTTAACTAAAGGCATTTTTATAAACTGAGACTACATTGTGCAGTGTTGACCAGAGGAGTCTTGGTTCCTCCCGAGGTTTCTTCCTCGAGTTTGGGAAGTTTTTCCTCACCTCAGTCACCATTTGCTTGCTGTTTTGGGGTCTGGACCCAGATTCTTTAAAGCTGCTTCTTGACAATCAGTTATAAAAAGTGCTATATGAATAAAACAGAACTGAGTATCTAGTTTAAGTAAGTTATTATTGAGAACTGGCTTCCATTTGAATGCCATTATTATTATTATTATTATTATTATTATTATTATTATTATTATTTAGGATCTTGGCGTGTTTACCTATTGCAGTAATTTAGAATCTTGGTGTATCTATTTATTACAGTAGCTAGGATCTTGGTGTGGTTCTTTACTGCAGTAGTTTTAGGATC
>JBBPDA010057803.1:0-13413 GCA_037974385.1 Arnoldichthys spilopterus
AATGACTTCATGATCTTTTTTAATGATAAAATCCAAAATATTAGACACAAAATTCAGTCCAAAAATCCAAGTCCAGAGAGTTTGATACTTAACTCTTCAGAAAATTCAGTTATATCAGATCAATGACTAGATTGTTTTTCTCAGCTTCAAGAAAAAGGATTCATCTCGCTAATTTCTTCCTCAAATTCATAAACTTCATCAACTAGCATCCTAGACCCCCTACCTATGCACTTTTTAAAACAAATACTACCAACAGTAATAGATATTGATTGATATATGGTGACGCTACTAGGTGGTCGAGCATTGGCTTGGATCACTCTGCACTGGGAGTCTAGGACTGGACTTCCTCTGTGGCCCAGTTCTCTCATGCCCTAAGGACAACATTTGACCCCCCTGCCTGCAGCAAGGGAATTGGGGTGGCCCTGTTCCATTTCAGCCAAGGTCGGAAATTCGTTACTGATTATGCAGTGGAATTCCATACCTGGCAGCTGAGAGCAAATGGGACTCTGTTGTGCCAATGGCCGCATTTACACATAGACTGTGTGAGGAGGAAAAGGAAGAACTGGCTCCACGAGACCCACCAGCCTCCTTTGACAGTCTGATTGAGATGGCAACTAGACTGGACAACCATCTGCAGGAAAGACGGCAAGTCCAGGAGGCTGAGCGGACCCTCCAAGCCAGAATGTTACCTCACTCACAGCCATGTGTTCCAACTAAATGCTCCGGATAGACCAAGCAGCCCATGCAGCTGGGACATGCTTGGTTTTCCCTGCGCCAGCAAAGGCCCCAGGCTAACTTGGCTCACTGCTGGCATTGTGGCCAGTTTGGTCATGTGCCAGCACAGTGCCCCCAGCAGCCTGGAAAAGCAAAGGGGTTCCATGGCAGGCTTGACACTGAACCCCACCAGCTTGTGACTGTTCCTCACAGTCACACTAGTCAGTATGAAAAAGCAGGAACACCATCTTTGGGAATTTCTGGATTCGGGGGCAGCTGGAAATTTTATTGACTCATGGTGAACCAGAGTCCATGGATGCATACATCCGGGAGGCCCTAGCACTGGGGTTCATACAGCCATCCACCTCCCAAGATGGGGGGCCTACATCCCTGCATAGATTAGGGCTCAACATAATCACAGCAAAGGACTGACACCCTCTGTCCCTCATGGCCTCTTCCTTCTAGGCACTGCAGCAGGCTTCCATCTTTACCAAATTGGACATGCACAGTGCCTATAACCTCATTCGTGTCCACAAAGGTGATAGATGGAAGATGCCCCATCAGGGCACTATGAGCATCTTGTTATGCCATTTGGGCTAATGAAAGCTCATGCTGTCTTCCAAAGATTCTTTAATGAGGTAGTGAGGGAGGCCCTCGGTCACTATGTGATTGTGTATTTAGACAATATTTTAATTTACAGTCGCTTGGAGGATGAACATGTGGTGCATGTTTGGTGGGTCCTCTATCTTCTCCTTGCAAACCATCTATTTGTGAAGCTGGAGAGGTACACATTCCATGCTCAGTTTGTGTTCTTCTTGGGATTTATTGTAGCCAAGAACAGTCTGAGCATGGATCCAGCCAATGTGTGAGCTGTCCAGATTCCCTTTCTCGCCAGTGGGCTCTGCCAACAGTTGGAGGATTTCAGAACCAGTCTTGGCCCCACTGCAAATCCTGGCACCTAATCACTGGGACATAGAAGCAGAGGTATGGTCTGCCCTCCAGACTGAACCTGATCTGGGGGGGTCCCCCTGGGATACTCTATGTGAAAGTGACTATTTGTCATTGTGAACACACTCAAGCACCACAATGAAATGCAACCTCTGCATTTAACCCATCACACGTGCACATGTGGAGCAGCAGGAAGCTATCAACAGTGCTTGGGGAGCAGTGTAGCGGGACGGTACCTTGCTCAAGGGTACCTCAGTAGGGCCCAGGCCGGGACTCAAACCTGATACCTTCAGGTCTCAAAGGCAGTGTCCTAACCCCTAGGCCACCACTGCCCATGCATTGGGCCCATGAGTCACCCCTTACTGCCCATTTGGGGTTAATTGATCTCTGGAGCTCCAGGAACAAGGAACCCTGGGACAAAAATACAGGGCTTCTACACCCACTCCCTATATTGTCATGACCATGGTCACACCTGGCTGTAGATTTCGTTACAGGCCTACCTCCGTCCAGGGGGAACACAGTGATCACTGACTGCTTCTCCAAAGGCTGCAAATTTGTGGCCCTTCTCAGACTACCAAAAGCCAAGGAGACCACTCAGATTATCCTCCAGCAGGTGGTGAGGGTCCATGGTCTTCCTCAAGACATAGTGTCAGAACAGGGTCACTAGTTCACAAGCTGGTTCTGGGGGGATTACTGCCATTTGCTGGGGGCCTCTGCTAGCCTCACTTCTGGGTACCACCTCCAGTCCAATGGGCAGACTGAGCATCTGAATCAGGACTTGGAGTGAACCCTCCAGGTCTTGGCTTCAGCTGACCCTGCATCCTGGGCGGACTACCTCTTCTGGGCAGATTATGCCCATAACACCCTCCATAATGCTTTGTTGGGGATGTCTCCTTTCGAATGCCAATTTGGGTTCACTCCTCCCCTGTTTCAGGAACAGGAGAGTAATGCAGGGGTGTCTTCAGCGTGGCTGTTTGTGCATTGCTGTAGACGGGCCTGGTCTCTGGCTCGTCTAGGTCTTCTACGAGCAGTGGCCTGACAAGAACGGGCCACAAATAAACATCGGCTACTGGGTCCCTCATTTTGCGTGGGTCAGCGAGAGTGGCTGTCCTCTAAGGACCTGCCCATTTGGGGCAGGATGGCTAAACTGTTCCCACAGTATGTTGGCCCATTCAAAATTGTCAGGCGAATCAACCCGGTCTCCTACCGCCTGCTTCTCCCTCGCTCCCTCAGGGTTCACCCCACCTTCCATGTGTCTCGCAGACTCGGCTGAAAGTGTGGTTTTTGGTTTTGCGCCCTTCTTGGGCTTGGGCAGGTGGCGCAGTGGCAACGCGCTCACCTAAGACACACAAGTTCGAATCCCGGTCTAATAGCGTTTTCTATTCGTCCTACCCAGCTCTTGGGTCCTCTCTCACTTTCACATGTCACAATTCAGCTTTATAATTTACATCATGACAGAGTTTTCTCTTTTCTTACAGTTATTCATGGCAGATGGATAAAATATTTTGATGCATTAAACAGAGTTTAAAAAAAAACAAATGCCACAGGTATTTATATTATTTATATTATTATTATTATTTAATTATATTTCATTTTCGCCTTAAACATACACAAGCCTTCACTCTTTATTTTCCAGATACCATTTAATTCATCTTATCAAAAACACATAAATTCTAAAAAAAAGACTGGGGTTCCAATCAATTAAAAATAGTGCAATTTAGAGATTTTGTAATATAGACTCTGCATTCAAAAAATGTTAATATTAAGAAAAAAATGTAATTAATATTTATTACATTATTTATTAATTCATTAAATAATCTGTAAGTTTTAAACTGACTTAACATATTATTGTTGAAATGACATCATTATCCTAAAAGTTCAATCACTCAAGACAGGAAAGTAAAAAAAGAGAATAAATGGTGTTCTTGCACTTTATTAAGTTAATTACACATTGGTTCACAACCATCTTATTTGAATTTTCATGTCTTTCACCCTGGTTTACTTACAATTTCTGTGTCTGTGTCTTTCCCCTCAGGCTACTTTTCCTAGGGCGTTCACTTTTAAATTTGTTCTGTCTTCTTCTTTCAGCCACAGCAAATCCTGGGTTTTCATTTCTTCCTGTCCTCTGCATCTTCCTCTTTTACACCAACCACCTGCATGTCCTCTCTTACTGCATCCATAAACTTCCACTTTGGCCTTCTTCTTTTCCTCTTGCCTGGCAGCTTCATCACCAACATCCTTTTCCCAATATTCTCAGCCTCTCTCCTCCACACATGTCCAAACCATTGCAATTGTCTCCAAACCATCCAACCTGAGCTGTACCTATAGTATTCTCATTTCTAAATTCTGCCCATTCTTGTCACTCTCAATGCAAATCTTAAAATCTTTAACTACATTTAAGTTTTAATTAAGTGTAAGTTTTAATTTTAAGTTGTTTTCTATACCATTGTTAATTGCCTAGTAAATGTAAGAATATATTACAATTAAAATAAAGATAATTTATTATAAAGTATTTATTAAAAAATATATAATAAATGAAATAGGAATAACTGGAATTATGTCCCCAAAACGTTATAGAAATAAGTAGGTTGAATGCCAAATAATCCAGGAAATGTTTCACTGAGCTTGATTTTTTTGTTATTTAAAACAAAAGTTGTTAATGTTGTTCCAAAAGATCTTTTAAAGTTCAAAGAATTTGTACCATTTATGTAAAATCAATGTCCATGATTCAACTGAATTCATCTAACTCAGCTGCCTTTTTTTCTTTTTTTACCTCACTTACCTAAACTGCATTCTTTTTCATTGTGAGGGAGGCCACAAAACTGTTCTTGACTACAAAACCTTACAGACACAAGCAGCATGCCACACATTTGCATGGCCGAAGCCACCCAGTATTCAACTTTAATGTGAAGTGAAGTGAAAGTGACTATTTGTCATTGTGATCACACTCAAGCACCACAACAAAATATGAGCTCCGCATTTAACCCATCACACATGCAACAGCAGGCAGCACCCAGGAAGCAGCGTAGTGGGATACGGGCCGGGACTTGAACCTGCGACCTTCACTTCTCAAGGGCAATGTCCTAACCACTAGGACACCACTGCCCAATGATTCTAGCATTCTTCCTCAGAAAGCTGGGTCTTAGCCCCACCCCCACAGCTGAGCCGAAGCTTGGTCTCAGCTGTGGGTGATTATGTATTGGTATAAAGCTTCCTGTGAACAATGTTTGTCTTTGCGACTCTGTGCGATTCTATGAAGCCTTAGTTTATATCTTAGCTGTGTTTCCTAGTTCCTAAGCACCTGTTCGTGAGTTACGTGTATTCGTGTTCCTGTGTGCTTGTGCATCACTTTAAATGTCTTTATTAGTCAATAAATCGTCGACACAACTCCAAGTCCTGTCTGCAATTGCTGCCAAACCTCCAAGAATCGTTACAGATAGATCGACCACAAAATGGCAGCAGCAGAGGAGTTGTATGAGCTAGGCGAAAGTATAGTGGATGGCTGGCTTCGCCGTGGCGGCGAGTGTGCCAAGGGGCGGAGGATTCTGGGCCAATTGAAGCTAGCCCAGGATCTCGTCAGCGATAACAGGCTGGAGAGACTGGTCTTGCTGGTGCACGCCGTCATCCGTGATGGGGAGCAATCCCTCCAGGAGGGAAACATTCCTGGGGGTGGAGAGAGAGGCTCCGGGTCTGCTAAGGAGAGCGACCCGGAGTTGGGCCTCTTTCCCGAGGGGCACTTGATGTTGAGGCTTGCTCGGATGGACACATCAGGGGGGAGGAGTCCATTTCCCCCTACAAGGCCGTTGGAGGACCGCCGACAGTGAGTCATCTGAGAAGGTCCCAAGCAGCGAGTGCCCAGCTCCATGTGCCAGTGGGACCGTCCCTAACCACAGCTTGCTCACTCTGGTCACTCGAGCCTGTGGCGAGTCAGTCGTCAGGCCAGAAAATGCCATGGAGACCTCCTCGGAGACCGTGCCCTGAAGGGCGAGGGTAAAGAGGGAGTCCTCCACACAAACAGACGGAGGTGCTCCGAGGGGTAGGCGCAGCGTAGCCATACAGGCGTCAGTGAGGCCGCAGCTCGTAGATCGAAGCTGTGGTTCCGAGCGGCTGACGCCACCGCTGACGTCCTCGGAGGCCTCCTTTCCCAAGCGGGATCACGACGCTGCTGACAAGGAGCCGCCGCATGATGCTGGCTGCGAGGGACTGGAGTCGCTGCCGGCACCAAGCTCTACCTCTGCAACCCCCAGGGCCTCGAAGGAGAGGCAGACCCAGCGGAATGCCAGGGGGCGCTCCGTCAAGAAGGGGGGCTGAAAGAGCACCAGCCTACCTGTCGCAGCTACTTCCGGGTCACCGCGGCTGATGCCGGAGGTCCTCGTCCAGTCCGGGATGACGGATTCGTCACCGGAGACAAATGTCACTTCTGGGTCACCGAGACTGATGCCGGACGCTCGCACCTGTTCCGGGACGATGGATTCGTCACCAGAGAGAAACGTCAGAAAGCTGGGTCTTATGTGTTGGTATAAAGCTTCCTGTGAACGAACCCTTCCGGGACGATCTATGTTTGTCTTTGTGACTCTGTGCGATTCCAAGTAGCCTTAGTTTATATCTTAGCTGTGTTTCCTAGTTCCTAAGCGCCTGTTCCTGAGTTACGTGTATTCGTGTTCCTGTGTGCTTGTGCGTCACTTTAAACGCCTTTATTAGTCAATAAATCGTCGACACAACTCCAAGTCCTGTCTGCAATTGCTACCAAACCTCCAAGAATCGTTACACTTGGGTCACACTTATTGCAGAAAGCACCAGCTTATAGCCTAATGAAAATGAACCAGTACAGTGCTGTACATACAGAAATGTACTTTTGATGTCTTGTATCCAAACAATTCAATTTAAATGCATAGTCATTGAGTGCACTTGTAGGTGTGTGAGAATTAATAAGATTTACTTAACTTTAACTTCATCTAATACAACTTAGGTGTCAGTCAGAAAGTGTTGCAATTAACTGCTATTGTCTGTATGTAAAAAGAAACAGAATTTCAAACACCAATCATGTTGTATGTTTAAAAGCTATAGCTCAGACATTAATGGATCAAATATATATGCAATATATAATGTAATATACATGAGGTGTCCTGTCCCCTTCAAAAAGGCTGAAACTGCAGCAAGATTAAACCAACAAAGGGGTGGAGGTGGAGAGAGAGAGAGAGAGAAAGAGAGAGAGACAAAAAGACATAGTGAGAGAGAAAGAGAACTACCAGAACCAAGCATAGCATAGTTAAGAGGGTCTCCTGTGGCAACATGATCACAGCAACTCCATAGCTTCACAGTCTGAGGAATATTTACGGCACTCCTTAGTTACGGGTCTGTTTTGAACTTATGCACTTGTTTGAGGGCTGGGTCTGAGTTTTTTATTGCCAAAGCATGAGTCCCATCTACTCACTCTGCAAGCAGGAGAGAAAGAGCTGCAATGTCTGCTTACATTCTTGCACCTTGAATCTTCCAAGCCCCCCAAAAATATTTCCTTTAATAAGCAAATGGGAAGGCTTAGTAAGAGCCACTGCATAGCAACGTCTACCCACCCAGTTACCCTGGTTAAATGGAGAGTACTTGGCTGGGAAGAATATGTCCCTCACATGCAGTAAAAAACAGGAGTCATGTGGACTGAAAATAATAACAATAAACAGACTTGACAAATGGTTGTTGTGGAGGAAATGTTTTTAGAAAAAAATGCATGCAGGTGTTTTTGCACTCTGAGGTAGTTTAAGCACACTCCTCTGAAGGCGAACTAGTCAAACAAAAAACTTCACAAGATTGGCATGTTCCAGGAAATAGCTGTAGGGAAGGGGGGGGGGGGGGCACTGCCCTCTTGCCTCCCCTTGTATGTTTCCTACAATGCACCTGAGAGAAATAGAGAGACGAGACTCTGGCTTTTGACATTTAATGATCTATGATCTTGTTTTGAGTCTCTGTTACCTCATGGGACTAGAGTAGTCTAGGACAATGGTAGTCTGACAGCCTGTTGGTCTGACACCTGCCTGTCATTTAGTCACTCACATTCTTTTGTCGAAGGGCATGTTCAGAATCCCAAAGTCTAGCCTAGTCTTATACCACCATCAATGGGAACGATCTTGTAAAGACTCAGTTGTGTAATGGTTTCATTATCAAGTAAATTTTTTCTTATTACACACACACACACACACACACACTCAATAGAGTATTCTACTAATCACATATATACATACACACATCTCAGTACAGCAGCACTTAAGCATTTGTGGTATATTTTAGAAAGCATGGAAACAGTGAGTTCTTGAATAGTTCATGTAGATGTATTGGACTTAAATAAAATACCACAGACCTTAACCCAGTTTTTTGTCTGAGTTGTTTTGGCAGGAATGCAAACACACACATACACACAGATAATAAACATATTTATAAACAACATATTTATAACATATTGACAATATTATGCATAGACACTAAATAAACTGAGAAGCTAGTCAACAATGTTGGAATGCCTGAGCATTAGCTGATAGCATCTGGAATTCAGATATTTTCACCCCTTTGGGTCGCCTAGTGTAACCTCGCCTCTCTGGGCTACACCCCATCCTGCTGTTATTTAAGCTGCTTCTCCTGCTCGAGCCCTGCATGAAGCACAGGCACTCCCATCCAAGAAGGAAAAGAAAGCAGCAGCAGCTGCAGCACAATACTCTCCATGTCTCTAAACATGTCAACAGAAACATTCGCTGCATCCTGCCTTTTTCTGCTCCTGATACAAATGGTAAGTGATCATATCTTTTCAGTAAAAGTTTACCAGTACATTAATTTCTTTTTGCTCTGGACAAACTACAGCCTATGTATTGTCAATCTGTGCACTTCTATATTTCCTCAGTGTTTTGCTTCAGTGTTAAGTATTATGACAATAATTTTGGCCAATGTGTTCAAGTATTTTTGGATCCAGACAGGATTAATAATGAGCAACAATTAACAATTAACAATCCTTGTAACAATTACAAGGAAGGAGTTAATGTTTCTTGTGAATGTATGTCAGGTAATTGAGTGGGTAGTGCTTACACGGTTGTTGTAAATAAAAGTGTTAAACTTTAACACTCCATAAACAAAGTCACAGTTGTTGTTGTTTTTTTTTCAAAACACAAGCCATTAGCTTTTGTTTGCTCTACGTCAAAGCTGCACAAAATGTTTAGATTGTACTTTTGTTAAGGGAAATACTCATCATTTAATAATCAAATCTATAAAATATTAACTCTTACAGTTAACTCAAGTAATTATCAAGCTTGTCTGACAAAAACAGATTTGTGAATGTAACTGTTTAGACCAGTCTTGATCTTTGCTGTTATCTCTAGCAACTGAACTCCCCAAATTGGTCCTCAAAAAATGGATGATTTCAACTTCATTCAATTTCAATTGCTGATCTCAGTTCAAGTGAATAACATGACCATTCAAAGTTAGCCTTCAGAAAAAAAAGAACTGTAGAGCTCAAATCTCATCTGAGTATTTACTGCCCTCTCATTCCCCTTTTTGTCTTATTCAGGCATTGAGTGAGGACTGTTCCCAGGCCTGTGACTGCCCTGCTGAGACACCACTCTGTCCGTTTGGAACAAGCCTGTTGCTGGATGGCTGTGGTTGTTGTAAAGTGTGCGCCAGGCAGGCAGGGGAACCTTGTTCCCTCTTGGAGCCCTGTGACCACCACAGGGACCTTTACTGTGACTATGCATTGCTGAGTGATATGGAAACTGGCATCTGCATGGGTGAGTGGGTTATTGTTTTTTACACATTTTTGCATAGTTGAGTAGGGTGTTGCATCTTGATAAGCTTTGCTTTTTAGTTTTAAAAGATGGCATTGCTTCACTTATGGTAAATAATATAAATACTTTCTAGTAGAATGCTAGACATTTATATTATATAGATATTAGATATTTATGCTTGGGAAGCACGTCTCCTTTTCATTGATATCTTTTTGGTCTGATGCCCCCAATTCAACTAATTAAGCATTGTGCTAACAAGCTATGGTTTAATTGGGTTTGTTTAATAAAGAAGACATCTTTGTCAGTGTTGTGTGTACACAGGAACAAGTGGAGGACCTCTGCTCTAAACCACCAAAAGCAGTGTTTTTAAATCCTGCTTTTGGGAACCCATTTCCCTGCAGTTATAAAGGGCTTAATCATCATTTGATAAGCTGCATAGGTGCAAAGCAGAGGAACAGAACAGATTTAACACTGGCCAGAGTCATAAAACTCATAAAACTTCTCTCCATTGTATGCCAGCTCAGGAAGGTCAGATGTGTGACCTGAATGGAGTGATATACCGCAGTGGTGAGACATTCCAACCCAGCTGCAAGCACCAGTGCATCTGCATGAATGGAGAGATTGGCTGTGTGCCAACCTGCAGCAGTGATATTCTCTTGCCCTCTCTTGACTGCCCATACCCTCGACGCATTCAAATCCCTGGCAAGTGCTGTGAGGAGTGGGTGTGTGATGAGATGCCCCATGAAGACCTCTTCCAGTCAGCCATGGCTGGTAGGTATCTCGCTAATTCATTTTTATTGTCTTTTTGTGGTATTTGTGGACATACATATATTATATTTTTACATACATACATACTATAATATAATATAAAGCCAGATACACATGCAGGTAAAGCTGTAGATGGACCTGTCATCAACTCGACATCAACTAAATGTTAGTCCTTCTGCCAAAGGCTGATAGAAATGTACACACATTTTACACAGTATTAAACATAAAGCTATTTTAAGAGGTAATTTTCTTTACCTTCATAATTTTACTAATAATTTTACTTAACCACAAAATGCATATTTTTGGCACTTTGACTTTCCATTTGAACTCGATAGTGTATCGCAAACTGCAGAGCCCAAAGCCTGAGACTGCACGAGACAACTGCATTGTACAGACCACAGAATGGAGTGAGTGTTCGGCCACTTGTGGTGTGGGCATTTCCTCTCGTGTCACCAATGACAATGAACAATGTCAGCTGGAGCGCCAGACTCGTATCTGCATGATCCGGCCATGCCAAGTCCAGAAAAAGTACCTCATCAAGGTGAATAGGCTATCAGAGTATCTTAAGTTTAAGATTTACCTTCCAGTTGTGCTTGTTTACTTCTTACATTGAATCCATTACATTTGGTCACACTTTATTTTTATAGTCCATACAAATGCTCAAATTATTTCCAACTATAGTGAAACTCAGGTGAATATGAACAAGATTAGTTTTAGGCTCTGGGTTGAAGTTAAGGTAAAGATTCGGTTTTGATAAATCTATTACATTCAGCTTAAGGTTACATTTAATAGGGGTTCAGTCGAATATCAGTTAGAACGATGAAATTAATCATTTACAGTAGATTCTTAAAATTAAAAGCATCATCATAAACTATCTTTCAGGAAAGTTTACAACACGTGTATTTGCTACTTGACAAACTGTAGTACATATTCTTATTAATTAGCCTTTTTTTAACTTTCCATAATCCTTTTTACAGAAAGGAAAAAAATGTGTGCGGACTCCAAGGAGTCAGAAGGACATGCAGTTTGAACTGTCTGGCTGTCACAGCACACGGATGTACAAACCGAGATTCTGTGGAGTGTGTACAGATGGTCGCTGTTGCACTCCACAAACTACCATTACTGCTGAGGTGGAATTCCGCTGCCCTGAGGGAGACTCTTTTAAGAGGAAGATGATGTTCATTAAGACCTGCTCCTGCCACTACAATTGCCCACATGAGAATGACATCTTCCTTGCTTCAAATGCACGGAGAATGATTGGAGACTATGATAATGATATGTGAAAACCAAGATGTTGTCAATGTACACATAGACAATAGTACATGCACTCACGCATCTTGACAATCTAGCACATGCATATACAGTATAAGGCTGCTTTTATGTGTTTGTTTGTGTTTTCTTTTCCTCTGAGCCCAAACTTCACATGAACAAAAGAATCCTTTATTTGAAGGGGAGCCTCATTTGGCTCCAAAACATTTTTGTAGCATTTTTGTGCAGCTTTTCTGGCCGCTTGACTAGGCTTCTCATGTTGATGCATGCACAGGCTAGAGTGGACCTGAAGTCTGGAGGACTGTATATGTTAAGGCCTTTTTGAAAGTACACTTCACATTAAGTTTTAATTTGTTAAACCTGTTGCCAGGAACTTTTATTCTTGTCATAGAAACAGGACAAATTAACAACAGGTTAACCATTTAATATCACAACCTTTCAGAGCACTCATATTTGACTATTATCATCCTGCTCCCATTTAAGAGGTCCTACCATGTCTGTTCCCACTTAAATTTAGATGAATTAGTTTGTATACTACATTGACACCCAAGATTACTGTTGCCTCACAGCGAGAAGGTCCTGGGTTCGATCCCTGGGTTGGCCACGGGTGCCTTTCTGTGTGGAGTTTGCAAGCTCTCGTGTTCGCGTGGGTTTCCTCTGGGTGCTCTGGTTTCCTCCCACAGTCCAAAGGCTTGCAGGAGGTTGACTGCATGTTGTAAATTGCCCATGTGTGTGAATGTGTATGTGAATGATTATCTGTCTATGTGTTGCCCTGCAATGGGTTGGCCCCCTGTACTGGGTCAACTGGGATTGGCTCCAGCTTCCCTGTGACCCAGAAACAGAAGAAATGGTTTAGAAAATGGATGGATGGATGGATGAAGTTCTTGGTGATAGAACAACCCTGTTGAAATGGGTCTAAATCGCATACAGTTTATAGTATTGTTTGCTGTTTATTTAAAAAAACTATAAAACTTTTAAAATTGACAAATACACAGTGTGTAAATACAGTAAGATGACTATGCAGTTCTGTACTAATTTAAACATTTGTTTAACTTTACAATGTAGTTTTATTTGTACTGTATTATTGTTTTCACTGTAACCACCTGACAAAATGAATTTGATTTCTGCACTTTGTTGTTTTTCCAATAAAAATTATTTTTTTATATAATATAATCATTAACACATATGTGTGTATACCTCATAGCTTTATGAGCAACATATTATCTGTACTATTATAAGTGTTACACAACATGAATTTTTAGTTTAAATCCATTCCCTCTTATAATAGCAAGCAGAGCTGAAAAGTGTTTGATAGAACAGCTTCTGACACCATACAGTGGTGCTTGAAAGTTTGTAAACCTTTTAAAATTTTCTTTAATTTTTAAACTTTTTATTTTCCTTACATGAACCGCTTGCTTTAGATCTTTACAACATTTCATTCTGATTAAGGTCGGGACTTTGACCTTGCCACTGCAGAACATACTTCATACTTCAACTTACTTCATCTTTCTTTAACCATTTTTTGGTAAAACGACTTGTGTGTTTAGGTTAGTTGTGTTGCTGCATGTCTGTTGAGACTTGAAATTAATACAGAATTTGATTTAAAAGTAAATGTAATCTTGATATTATGTTAAAATCACCTGATAACAGGGCATAATCTAGTGTAATCTAGTCTTGAAGTTATAAAAACATGAATAAATTTTTCCTCCAATCCTTTATTCTGTTTAGTACAATAATATATAGTATATATATACATATATACATACTCTTTGGCCAGTACACCTTCATGGACTCCATTTTGGCTTCAGAACTGCTTAGCTGTCTCGTCAGACAAAGCTTTAATTATCGGAGACTTTAATATTCCCCTCAATAACCTTAATGACCCTCTGAGAACAGCGTTCATGTCTATTCTAGAGTCAGTAGGGGTTAAACAGAACCTCACTGAACCCACTCA
>JBBPDA010057833.1:0-11806 GCA_037974385.1 Arnoldichthys spilopterus
AGCAAATGTTTCACCTACCGTGACTAAGATCGAGCTCCGCTCAGCTCCGTAACACCACCACACCACCAGATCAGAGCGGACGAGATCAACCTGTCAGCCACATCCCTCAAACAGTGTCCAGTGTTTTAGTGGATGGAGGAATTGCAGGTATTCTAAGTAGCTGTTTATCAGCAGTTCCTTCATTCTTTCACACACTGAGACTCAGTACAGCAGAGCAGCTCAGTGCTCGACCCACCGCCTCACTGCGCTTCTTCCAAAATGGCGAAGGACAAACATCTCGCCTCCTCCTCCATGGTGACGCAGGAGAACGTCATCGTTCGCGTTCTAATAAAACCTCTCTGTGCTTTTACACTCAGCACGTTCAGCTCCAAACTTCTGTTTCTCTCTAATTCCACTGTCGAGAACAACATTAATCTGCTGTTAATAATAATAATAATAATAATAATAATAATATTAATAATAATAATAATAATAATAATAATAATAATAATAATATTCATCATCATACTCATAATACATTTCACTTACATAACTTGTATATCTTTCACAATCCCAAGGTTTCAACATGTGCTTTTCATCTGGAGACAGTATTTATAAGTAAATAATTTGATTAAGTAAATGTTTACTTGCCAAACTTAAGGTACAAAGTCACACAAGAAATTTGTCAACAAAGGTGTCAGCAAGGAAAACCAAACTCATCAAACAAGGATTAGACTGGTATTTCATGAATGGAGGAATTTCAGGTATTTCCAGCCAGTTTGTCTAGAGTATGATGTGAGACTACACATCATACAGCAGACAAACCCTCTGCTCATGGATAAAGCCATTGGTCAAGTTCAAACAAACCCTGATTTAGTTCCTCTGCTTTCCTTCTTACAGCAGCAAATTCAGGCTGAAAACAGAAGCTTCTGTCTTTTACACTCTATTAAAATGCTGCTGTCAGTAAAACTCACAATACAAGTAGGGCTTTAACCAAAGTCCCAATACTCCAACCTGTACTGCCTTACACCAACTAATAGTTCATATTTCAAAACTGATCTTTTCATCTTCCTATTTAATTTCTTTCCTGTAAATACAAAGTGAAGGATTTATTAGTAAAGTAGAAAATTCAGTGTCACCTACCACTCTTCACTCTTTGCTGAGTTTCTACATCATCCAGGTTAGAAAGGAAGAAGGAAGAACTCTGGCTCAGCTTTGCCAGATGTTGTGGAATGAACAGCTGGCACTTCAAAGAACTGTGTACTGTATATTGTACTCAGAATTAATGCACAGCACCTCTTTCCTTTTTCAGCCAGGTGGCAAAACAATGGGCACTGTCCCACCCATATTTGATTTAGGCAGACCTAAATAGAGAACAGGACTATTAAATTAATATTTCACTTAAATCTGATACGTTTCTTACTTTGTGCAGATTCATTATAAATTGATAAACAGAAGTTACTTCAGACACCAAAAATCACTAAAGTTAAAGCAGAAAAGGTCTACACCAGCTACAATCCCCAAAATAAGGGTGTCAGAAATAGAGATATACTGTCACTGCACAATCTAGGAAATCTGGCCATAGTTCAACCATTTTTCCCTTCTAAAATCTGTTTTCTAGTTCTTAAAAAGCTGTAAATGAGATGTGTGAGCATAAAATACCTAATTAATTAAATTACCCTTTAGCCTAAAGAAAGTTCTTGAAAGGTGCTTTACATTGGTAAAAAGCCCTTTATGTATGTGAAAGTTCTTCACAGTCACACATCTTATTTACAAAAGAAGTTAAATGTGTTTAGTTACATCACTTAAGAAACCTGTATGGGACTTTTTCTAAAAGTATAATGAACACAACACATAACATTTTCCCACCAAGCCAGTCTAGACCAGTAACACCTCATTTGAGGAGTGGTATGAAGTACTCAGTTTTCTTTTAGAAACCTCATTTCAGATCTTTTAAAACTTGTTTGTGTTACACATTAAACTTCTCTACCATTTTAGTATTACATACGATCTGTAATAGTCTTTATAAAAGTGTGTTTATCACTCCATCATTCATTGGTTGAGTTATTTCTTGACAAACAGTTCCTTTGTGCCACTTTACCATAAGAGTCAGCTTTATGCAGAGCTCCTGACACTCTGAGCCATTTTTTTCAGCCACAGCCTAACTGTACCTCTTTCAGATCTATTATTGGTCTCTCTGTGGTTTCCATCACGTGTCTACATCTTGCTCAGATGCTGAGTTTTAAGGGCTGGTTTGTTCAAGTGTCTGAGTGTGTGATGCAGTACCACCTCCTGACTGACTGTTAATTCAGTAGAGAGCAGTTGAAGATCCAAAAATATTTTTTTAAGGGAAGCAATAGTACTAACTCTGGAATTGCATAAGGGCCATATAATGTGCTTGTTTATTCATATTCATAGTTGTGCTTTGAAACCAAAATCTAATTCCATGTGATGTAATCCTTGCAATCTCTACAGCATTGATGGAATGTCAGCAATCTTATAGCATTTCACAATTAATAATGGCAGATAAGGTAAAGCAGACTGCAAAATATCAAATGGAGGAACTATATGTTTCTCTAATACAAGTGACCCAACAAAATATCTTCAGTGAGCCAGAAAACTAGATAGTAGAATACCACAGCTAGCAAACCCTAGCTAGGTGAGAAAAATTTCTACATGTAATCCTAGGTTGGGATTGTTATCAACTATTACAACACAGTATTGAGGCATCACTAATTATGTTGTACCTTTTTCCTAAAAGCATTACTGACCTCTTCTCATACTTTTCCTCTCAATGGCCAGACTGACCAATGATCCTATATATGAATGTGCAGAATGTTTTTTTCCTTTAAACCAAATTTACTCTTACTGACCACTTTGTCAGGTCCACTGCCACAACTATTTTTGATTTACCCCTTATAGAACCATTTTAAATGCTCTTAAATGGTATCAGTATCAGATACAGTGGTTTTAGGTTTCTGATTTTTTTTTAAATATGTCGGTATTAAACAACAATATACAGCTGGAAATCATTCTGTGATCAGAAACTGACCACTGAGGAAGGACTGGAAGATGGTAATCACATACTGTGCATGGGTAAAGAGCTATGTGCAAGATGTTATCACTGTACAGTCTGTCAGTGAGCTGCTACAAAGAGTTGGCCTACCAACAAGGAAGGTCTGTCCAATAAAGGGATCAATACCTCTGTACAGCCTCATACCATCATCACCCATTATTATAAATTAATTCTAACATGCTCTTACATCCTCTCACGAGTTCACTAAGACGTTACCAGAATAAAGAGTTCCATATGGTCAAGTGACTAGTATTTGGTTCTTATCCACCTCAACATGTGACATGATGTCCAGAACTTCAGAGCTAACTGAAATCTAAGTGCATTGTTACTAACCTGAAGTCAGGCTTATGCAGAACACACTCTCCTGTTTCACAAGGCATGTATGCTTTAGACAGGGCTCTTGGCTCAGGTTTAGATTCACAGAACCTAACAAATGCAGCCATGTTTGTCTCTGCTTGACTAATTAAATTATTTAAATTTGAATAATTTAACCCCCCACCCACCCCACTCTCACACATACTGCCATTCCTCCACTAGTTAAGTTTGGAAGAAATAACTGTGTAACTGTATTTCTGAAAGAGTTACTAGTGTTGTAAGAGTTCCACTGCAGAATATGTAAACAGATGCTCTGTTATTTGCTGTAAAAGTCTGATACAAATACTTTTTCAGACTTCACGAGTGTGCTTGATGCATAACTAAATATACATTTCAAAGGCATTGCTCTCTGCAGAGTCAAAACAATACCTAGTGTGGTTTATTCTATATAGGTCAGAATATATGAGGGTCTGCAGTAAGTGAATGTGGTTTAGATGGAAATATGTGTGAACATGTGCATATCTCTGACTGGGTTTTTGCGGTGCCAGTTTCTGTATATGTGTGGGCTCCATGTTGAAGGCACATACCAGCCTGATTCTTAGACCACAATGAACACTTCACCTGATTAAGAAATAAGTTACAGGTCACAGGCCGCAGTGTTCAGTGTCTTGCTATTCTGTATATCAGGGCATTCAATGCTCAGCTCTGCCTTCACTTATCTGGTTCTCACACACTTAATGCAACTCCTCAGCTTCTTACCAAGCCTACCAAGCCCTTTATAGATGACTATTTGGTGGCAGAATAAGGTGGAATAGTTTTTTATTACAGTCCAAGATGAAATACAAATGAAAAATCTTACTTAAGAATGAAACCATATCTCTGGACAATTGGATACAAGAGATGTGTTGAGGACCAAAGCTTCAGAGTACATGTTGAGAACTTAGTGCACTTTCAGCTGAAGCTTGTGTTATTTTCTTGAACTAATGTCATCGAAAACAACACAGAGCCTCAGATTATAGGATCTGGTATGGTGGGCTTCTCCACCATCTTACCATATACAATGTCTCTTTAACCTCAAAGCTTCATTATCTGCCCAAATAAAGGCCATTGTGTTATCAACCATTAAAATCCACCTCCAAACACAATGAAGAGCGAAAAGTAAAAAAGTCAGAGATGTGGTTTGACCAATCATGACTCTCTTGCTGAAGTTTAAGATGGATGGGAAATTTTACAACATTTACAACATTTGTTTCTGAGCCCATTCACTAAAAGTGCTAAAACTCTGGACGTGTCAGGTTTAGACATCATGTTTTACAGGAAACAACAGGAACACATTCAGAACTTCTTTATCTGACATTGCTTGTATCATGTATGTATTTATTGGTCCAAACTTCAAGCCCTTAGGCAGCACTGTCTAAGAAACCTACATGCTACTGTGACAAATATCAACACCGGGCCTCAGGAGGACTTCAAAAAACACAGTCACTTAATACAGGACACCAGTGATTTCTCTGGGCCCAATCTCATCTCAAATGGACCCAAAGACTGTGGAGGCATTTGCTTTAGTCAGAGTCCATATTTCAGCTGGTTTCCAAAAAAAATGGGAGGCTGAACTTTCCCAGATGAAAACCACCATGCAGATTGTTGTCTGTGTTTTGGGTCAGATTTTGTTTTGTTGGGAAACTGTGAGGATCGTGGTGCTCTACTGTCACCTACTGGCATTTTGCTCAAACAACAGTCACTAAAAATAATTTCAAGCAGAATTTTTCATAATCATAAATTGACTGTATTGTTAAACAGTTAACAATCTATTCCTTTATAGTATATATGCCAAACTAACTGATAAAGAACTGCATCTTGTGTGGTTCTGTTTACTCTCTGAATTTGACAAAGAGGTATCTGAATCAAGATGCAGGCTATAAACAAAAGGATGTGAATTTATTTACAGCAGGATGGTTTTCAGTCCAACTGGAAAAACCTGTGGAAAAGCGTGAAGTAGAATTAATCAAGCTGTGACAGGGGACTGGGGAGGCTCAGTTAAAAAATACATTCAAAAATTTGAATGTTTTTAATACTAAAAATGTTTTTAATTAGATTTTTAATCATTTATAGTGGGATTTTTAGAGAGTTTGAGACTCAAGACTTAGCAGAAGACATTCAGAACTGATTTACTGAAGAAGGAAATGTTAAAATTTCCAATAAATAAATGTCTTCATAAAAAGTGTTTAACCCAACCTAAAAAAATTAAACCTTGTAAACTGTAAAAAAAAAAAGTCAAAGGTAAAACATGGATAAACATCAGAGAAGATTTTCAGAGCTGGAGTGAGCTCCAAGACCTGAAAAGATGAAATATTGGTGCAGATTTTGCCACATTACCCATTCTTGATTTATACTATATGTCCCAAAGTATTGGGACACCTGAACATTACACCTACAGAAACTTATATACCATCCCATTCTACACATATAGGGCTCAATCTGGAGCTGTTCCCCTCTTTGCAGCAGTAACAAAAGCTGCATTTTTTCATATTCTTTCCTAATCTCTAATTTCAAATACTGCACACTTTTTATAACAAGTTGAGCAAGTGGAGTTTGTATGCCACAGAGGAAAAGGACTGTAGGTATATCCCAGATCTTCAAAAAGCAATAATACGGATGTGGGCTGCCTTATGTAGCATGTATGATGACAGATTTCAAAGGGGAGAACATTAAAAGTCAATGGCTGTTTTTGACAGGTCTATGTTCTAATTCAGTTTACACAAGGATGACAGACTTAAAAGCTACATTTGTGTATAAAGGAGTCAAACATAAATACTTTCAAAGAGTTCAGCAAGAATTATACAGTTACTGATGGCTTCTTCAGAACTGAACTGAAAAGTGAACATGTTTTGGGTTACAACGCTGATGCAGCATAAAACAAGTGCAGTAATCTACAGTTTGTTTAACATCATGAACATAACAGCACTGAAATCTGTGAAAGTCAGAAAGATTGTTAAAGCTGATTCACTGGAGGAATAAAATAGCATTAGATATTACGCTAGCCCACATAACAATGTTGTTGTAGCCCACAGATTCCTTTAAATATGATTATTTTGGTCATATTGACTTAAGGAAAACAGTAATAATGTAGTCATGGCTTATTTCTTATGTCAGCTGTTTCTACAGTGATATTTGTAATGTATTGTTATATGTTTCTTTGTGATGAATCATCTATTTATTTAACACACATCACTCTACAGTGCTACACTTTGGCTGCAGTTTTGTGTAGAGAAGAGAATGTCCATTCATTACAAACGAGCCAGTTTACGTCATGCTTACTCTTTTTTTTATTGTAGGAAGAGTATTTGCTTTATTCTTAAGAGATGATTTATGTTAAGAAAGCTGCCAACCACTTTTCCCTCATTAAGATATATTCAAAGTGTCCTGCTGAATCATGTCACACAATACATTTAGTACAGCATATTCCATAATTTTTAAAACATCCGAAAATGGAAAAATTGCAAATAAATATGTGTCCCATAGAAATGTATTAGGATTTGTTTTTATTGGTAGCCTAGTGTTTAGTGACTTTCCCATGAGATTGGAGTGTAACAGGTTCATCTCCTGGATCAGGTACCACTGAGGTACTCTTGAGCAAGGTACTGTCCCACCACACTGATCCCAGGGTGCTGTTGATAGCTGTCCATGTGTAGAAGGTTTAAATACAGAGGACACATGAAGTTGTGCTGCATTTTGTGTGATGGAGTGTGTTTACAATGACACCTGCATACACCTATGTATAACTAACACATTTTGTTCCAATAATATTTCAGTTGTTACACTAAGCCTTACAAGCCAAGTAATAACAGTTATTGTCCTGCAGTGCTGTAATAAGAAAAAGCCTGTGCTGTGACCTGAAAAAGGATAAGGTGTGTTCCCCAGACTAGATTAATAACATGTTTCTTCTCTCTGCCACACTTAGATTGTAAAAAGTGACAGATTCACATCTACATATACATAAACAAGACAACACCTCAGTTAGGTGCAGTCCATTACTACAGAACCCACTAAGAAAACAAAATTAGAAGAAAAAAAATTATGGATTCAATTTCTAAGTTCCACACACCACTAGGACAGATTTAATGTACTTCTCTTGCTGCTTACAGGAAGTCTAAAAAGTCTCTATATGTTGAATGGAGAAAAGTTAACTTCTTATCTATTTCTCTTTCAGATTACATTGAGGGCAATGATCTGATTCTTTGACCTGTGGCAGTGATCCTTATAGCCCTTCTGACTAATAACTTTAAAACATTCAGATCGAAGAAACACTCCAACTCTCAACCTATGAAAGGCTGAAGACTCTGGGTCTTTTTTACCTGCAGGGTTGTACTCTTTGGCATTCTGAGGACACTGAGGTTTGGTTTTAATTTTATTTATTCCACTGTGTTTGTCAACCAGTATCTCTCTGCAATCATGCAATTTTTGGTGGAGTGGGGACACCTGGTTTCTTCTACCCCTCTATGGAGGGGATCTTCTGTCAAATTGTAGTGTACCAGCCACTCTAATTACATCAACTACTTAGTACATTTGAAAAACCCAACACAATTATTGCTTGGGAAACAGACAGAACATTTTCTTGACCTATTTCTTGTTTAATATTTAATATCAATCTGGTTCTTTTAACAAAATCTCATTTCCTGCCAGTTGTGATTCACACGGACATGTGTTAATTCTGAATTCAATATATAGTACACAGCCTTTTCAAATGCCAGCAGTTCATCCTAGAACATCATCTGACAAAACTGAGTTTCTCCTTCTTCCTTTCTGGCCTGGATAATGTAGATGCTCAGCAACTATTGATAGGGGACACTGAATGTTCTACTTTACTAAAAAAAATCCTTCACTATTCTTTGTATTTACGGGTAAGAAATGTAATAGGAAGATGAAAAGGTCAGTTTTGAACTGTCATCCGACTGTAATAGACTGTAAAAGACAGAAGCTTTTGTTTTCAGCCTGAATTTGCTGCTGTAAGAGAGCAGAGGAACAAAATCAGGGTTTGTTTGAACTTGACCGATGGCTTTTATCATTTACTGAGATTATAAACATTAACAAATAGAATTTAATACAGAATAATGTTTTATTATAGATTTAAATTCCACTGGACAATTAAATGTCAGATTACAGTAAAACAGGCTGAAGAAAGCAGGAAGTAACTGTGATGTGATTAAAGCTGAGTGGAAGAGCTCAGATACACAAGAACCTCAGTCTAAGGAAGAGACAGTAGATTATTTTCATTAGAAAGGTATATTGTGGGTATTTACTTATTTATTTAAATGTATTAATTTATTTAATGTTTTTAATTCTACAGGCAGTGAAGAGTTTCTCATTTTGGTGCTAAGATCAAAGTTAGAAATGATGGAATAAGATGGAAAAAATCTGGTAATGTTTAATAATGAATGTTGATCTGTTGCTTCACTGATTTGGTAAAGACTTTTAAAAGTTCAGAATTAAAGGTAAAATTTTAAATAAGGACATTATTCAAAATCTGACAGGATTTATGAAATGTGTTGGAGTCTCTGTCCTGATGTGGCTTTTATTTTAGATATTCATAGATTTTATTATATGTACAGTGAAAAAGGTGAACAGCAGGGGGCAGTGTGGTGAGAGTCTACAGTATAAAAGTGCTAAAGCTGATCTGCTGACTGACACAGCAGCCAACACCCACAGTCAGACCAGAGAAGAGCAGATCTCTGTTTACTACAGTAAAACAGCATAAAAGCTCTGCCTCGCCTCATCTTTACAATTATATGTGCATCTTCCTTATCCACTGAACTGAGCTGGTAAAGGTTTGAGTGTTCTGGTGATCTGAAGCTCTACTTGGGTTAATCTGTTGATCACTGAAGAACAACTGTAACACATTTTTAATATGTTTAACTTTTCTACAGGATTAAATAAGCACAGCTGAGCTGAAGCTTTGACTCAGTAAATGTTTTCTGACAAATATTCACGCCATGAAATGTGAAAAAGGTAAGCAGCAAACTGAAACCTAAAGCTGTTCTGTTTGGTACAGACTGTCTGTAGTGATGAGTCTGTGATGAACGAACTCACACTTTAATGTTGCTAGTCTATTAAAAACCCACAGTGTATAAAGGGCCTGCATGTAGTCAGTGTGCAAATGAAGGGTCTGGCTGGCAAATAAAACTGGCCGGGCCTGAGATAACCATCACCTACTGTCTGCCTTTACAGTCAGGCAACAACAGAATTTGTTTGTTTTTTCTTCCTTACAGATGTGACTGAGTTTTACTATGATACCTGTTTCAGTAATAGTACAACGGTCTTTTCATTACATAAACACAAACACAAGCCTGTACTGAGTCCTTTACAGAATCACACTAGTTTCACCCTTAAAGGCCATTATTTACATTTCATGTAAAGGAAATTTGGTCATCTTGACCACCCATTTCAAAATAAATAGGTGAAACTCCAAACTGCAGCATAGAACTGCAAAACAACGATTGAAAAACTATTTGATATGAGACCACAGTAATGTTTTTATTAAACTCACAGCTTAAAAATAACATTATTACTTAAAATTAACATAAATACAGAAATATTGTGTGAATGTTTATAAACAGTATATATGACAAAAAATAAGTTATAAAATCAAACCAGATGTCAGAAAATAAGCTGAAATGTAATGACAGTAAAAGGATACAGTGAGTGTGAAATTTAGTTATGTTGTAATAGATGAGTACATCACTGAATCACACTGCTGTTGATGATCTGTCTCTCTGGCTCTGTTTACCTGTAACACAGTAAACAGTAGAGTTCAGTAGAAACACACAGCTCATACAGGATCATGAGATGTTGACTTTAACCTTGAAGCAACTGTAGCTTTTATTAATGTAGCTTGTAAGGAATCATGTGTAGATCTATCAGAGCAGTAATACACACACAGGGTGTTAAACATGTGTGTGTAGTTTGTGTTTCTCTACTGCGGAGTATGGAAATACAATACTTTAATGGTAACAAGTGATTGACTTCAGTACTACTAAACACTGAGAAACTCAACTCTTACCAGCATCAATAAGTCATTAAACAAGCTTCCAAAATGTAGAGCAGTGTTTGTCTAAATTACACTCTGTAAGCATGTTACAGACTCAGCACATCTCAAACTCTGCACACTGTCAGTTTTAAAGTCGTGTCTGACTCTTTATTTAATCAAATTAAGTGACAAAAAGGTATACAATTCCTCTGGGAAAACGAATCTGCATTTTAAACCAATTTTAAGATCAACAGTTAGACCTTAAGGACCATTTATTACATCTAAAGACATGTTAATATTGTTAATATCTTTGTATTCTGTGCTAAAATGTGTAAAACAGAACTATATAAAGTAAGAACTAAACAAAACCACAGAGAATCTCCATTCTGCTGAAGTTCAGCGGTGGTTAAAAACGCTGTAAACGTGTCTCGACAAACCAGTTAAACCAGACTGACTGGTTGCCACATGATCTCTTTGTGGTCGTTTGATTCAGTCAAATGAATTTTGAAAGCACCTCCTCCCCCATACAGACAGGCTGAGGCCATGTGCCTGACACAGCCAAAGACATATTTACCCTCAATTCACTGAAGCATTTTATTTTTTTCTGTAGAGAAATGTAATTAGTTAACTGGATCCACTAGTGTCAGCATTATGAGAGACCTCCAAAGTAGGGATCCACCAATGTAGGATTGGAAGGTTGATGCAGACATCTGATATTTTTCATATTCATATCTGCTGATGTCGATGCTGATGTGGATACAAAAAACATTGCAAAAAATTAAGAAATTGTCACTATATCTACCAGGATTAGAAAAAATACAACTTACATAATTAATTATATAACCGTTATATAATTATTATATTTAATTATAATGAGAATGTTTGCATGTTATTCCATTATCCATATTATGCACTTCCAGAGTGTGACAAATGCATAATCAAATATTAGTTTGAAATATTGATCGAATCTTCTGTCCAATGGCAAAATTACTTTTTTAAGCTAATTTCTGCTGAAAGAGATATGACTGCAATATTGTTGTGAATCCCTCCTCTAAAAGGCAAACACAATCAAACTAAAGAATATTTAAAATTATGTAAAAGATGTAAATCTCTACTCCAGCACTCCTTCTCTACTCTAGCACTCCTCTCTACTCCAGTAGTCTCTACTCCAGCACTCCTCTCTTCTCCAGTAGTCTCTACTCTAGCACTCCTCTCTATTCCAGTAGTCTCTACTCCAGCACTCCTCTCTTCTCCAGTAGTCTCTACTCCAGCACTCCTCTCTATTCCAGTAGTCTCTACTCTAGCACTCCTCTCTATTCCAGTAGTCTCTACTCCAGCACTCCTCTCTTCTCCAGTAGTCTCTACTCTAGCACTCTTCTCTACTCCAGTAGTCTCTACTCTAGCACTCCTCT
>JBBPDA010057844.1:0-13411 GCA_037974385.1 Arnoldichthys spilopterus
TCTCTCTCTCTCTCTCTCTCTCTCTCTCTCTCTCTCTCTCTCTCTCTCTCTCTCTCTCTCTCTCTCTCTCTCTAACGAAAAACAAGCTGTATTTTTCACTTTATTTGTTAGTTGTTGAATATATTTTTTGTTTGTTTTGTTTGATGAACTTTACTGTGTTGAGGAAGCACTTTAACACAGTTTTGGACCCTGCTCTGCACTCTGCTCACTGTTTATGAAGTGTTCAGGACTGATTTTGTAGCAGTAAGAGTAACATTAACATATAATTAACATTTCCCCCTATATCCTCATATTAAAATTGACTGTATATCCACATTTTTTAAAATCTTCCCTGAAGGTCATGCCCTTTCACCCCCAAGGGGGTTTGTATCTATCACCTTCTTCACCTTTGACAAGTTTGCATCCCTGAAGGTTCAGGCAGAGGATTCTTTTTCCTATAGGAACTGTGACAAAATGTAAGTGAAGTTTACTGTTTATCATCTGGAGCACAGTTTTGAAGTAGCACTGGTAAAAGGGACATAAAATGTGCATTAAATGATGATAAGCACTACACAAAACAATCGCTCATGGATGCTCCTTTTGAAATGTAGTCATTTGTCTCTGGACTGACGCTGTTTCACTAGATTAACACCATTAGGATACAATCGCAATGTAGCTTGTAGCACCTGTGATCCAGGACGTTTATGTTACATTGTCCATTAGTACTAAATACATTAATTGCTTAATGCTCTAACGCTTTATTACTGTCCCTTGAAATAATACAGACCTGTATGTATAGACTACATACTACAAAAGCAATCAAGTCAATGATAAAAAAAACTGCTTGTTCTGGTTTAAATGGAAAAACTCTTTTCAACAAAGATCCATCACAGTTTTTTTTATGACTTAATTATTCATTGATTTATTTGTTGTACATTCATTGTAGCACTGTGGTTTATTTCTGCAGGTTGTGAAGTTCTAACCTTTGTGCAATGGTGATGTGTGTAATAGCAAAGCACTGCAGGTACTGACACACTTAACAACTATTGCTTAGTTTAAGCTCTTAATATAATACTACTGCATAGAGGCTGTCTTGCTTTTTGGGCTGGGCTTCCACCAAAACTTTCCTCCCATAAATGCTACTGGCTGTTGATGCTGTGTTTAGATATAATTCAAAAGAGTCATGTGGAAACCGCTCACCAAATTGTCAATTCCTGAATCCCAGTGAAGCACAACGTATTAGGCACAACGTTCTCAAATTCCACTTGCATCAGCATGCACTGTTCAGTGTGGTCCTACAATGCTTTATGTATATAGTTGTTTGTTGCTTTTAACAGCCAAAAGTTGCAAAAATGTGCGGTACATTAATAATGGGTAACACATGCCACCGTGTGCCAACCAGTAAAACTGCTTACGGCTTTTCTTTCTTTCTTTTATTTATTTATTTATTTATTTTTGTGTCTGATTGGCTGCTAACCGCGGATTTATGTGAAGACCAAATTTCCATAAATGATTTTCTGCCCCTTTTCTGAACGCCTCTGATTCTCTGAGGAAGCTGGGGATTTTTTGGTTTATGCAACTACAGACGGTTTCTGAGGAGCAAGTCTTATTTTCAGTGTCCTTATTTTTTGGCTTCGTTGTGCAATGGCGTGAGTAACGCCATGTAGTTTTGTAAATCATGCATTGGAGTTATGCTGGTCATTTTGAGCTCTTTTTGACTATTAGTCGCGTCACCTTAACTTTGTCATTTTTAGCTACGCTTTTTTTTATTGTAAATAGAGATGTAATCAGTCACCCATGTGCATCCCAAGCTGTCGAAATGGAGCAATGGTTCATTTGTGAAAGCTTTCCTGTAATAAAGTTGTCAAAGAGATCAACATTGCCAGTTCTGATGTACTTTTAATCCAGGGGATGTGGTTATGCACTCAAAGAAATGTGACATCTGCATTTAACCCATCACACGGGCACACGTGGAGCAGCGGACAGCTATCAACAGCGCCCAGGGAGCGGTGTAGAGGGACGATACCACTACACTGGCCCAGGTACGACTACGCTGCTACACTGCTGCCCAGGCACTGTTGATAGGGGCCTGTATGTGGATGGGCTAAATGCAGGAGTCACATTGTGCGACTGGGTGTGTTCACAATTACAAATAGTCACTCTCACTTCATTAAAAGTCTGCCTATACTAAGGGTACAGTTAGAGACTGTAAGCTATGCACAGTTTGTGTTGGTGGTGGACCACTCTTAACCACTCTACCAAAAAATTAACTTATACATAGTAGCAAGCAATTTAACTGCTCATATTCAGCTCAAGTACATTCTTTATAAAAATCTAAATTATTTTTTTTAATGAACAGAATCAGTTCTTTAGATCTTGGCTGTAAGACATGACACAGTCCAATAGCAACACCAATAGAAAACCAGGTTCTAGATCTCATGTTTAAATTAAAGGGGTTTAACTTACATGCGGTTCCTATCAGTTGCATCTAAAAACATGATTCTCATTTTATGGCCTTCCAGGTGTGAAGAATAAAGGTGTACTTCCTTTCAATGTGGCCGATATGTTTTTTTTTTCGTTTGTTTATGTAAATTATGAAAATGACTTAAAAATGAGAAAAAAGGAGACACATTACAATAAAGGAATGCCTTGGTAGCTGTTAAACATAAAGGTGGATCAATTACACTTTGGGCTTGTTTAGCAGCCAGTGACACAAAGAAAATGAAGAAATAATGAAGATATTGATTTTACTAAATAACAAATCCTGGAAGCTACCATCCTACAGTCAGTACAAAATGAAGAAAAAGAAAACAAGCATCATACTGAACTTATTCTTTAAACACTTAGGACAATAACTACATGTCCCAACAGAACGAACAAACGTACTACTACCTATGCATTTAAAAAAAAAAGGTATTTTCTATGTAAAGGATTAGCATTAGCTTGGGTGGAATCTTGGTTGGCTAGCAACTCTTAATCCAAGTCTAGGTTTTCTGGTGTGACAGGTTTTCTTTGTAGGCTAGAAAGCAACCAGACACTCTGGGTAAGATCAAGATGATCAAGATGATCTGTATTTATGAGCAAAGAGTATTCGGCATGAAAAAGTTCCTAAATCAAAAAGAGCACAGCTGTTAGCTGGCAAGCAGTGTTTGGAGGCAGTTGAAGCATGTGCCACTGTGCTGCTACTTGAAACAAAATGCCGTTTATGGCAGATTCACACCACAAATAATATCCAACAACAACATACAAAAAAGCCAATGCTTGGACTCCACAAAGGTGGGCTTGAGTACAGTATGGTACTTACGCTACCACTACTTTATCAGTGTCACTGCCGCACTGAGAATAAGGAACCATCACCCAAATTGTATCTGGGCAAGCTGAGCCTTACAGCAGGTGGGTTTTATCCTGTAATGTAATTTTAAGTGAACCTTTAAGGCAGGTGGACCTCATAGCAGCCTGTGAGTGTAAGTACAAGGTGGGTGTTAATAATAAAGTGGGTGGTGAATGTAGTTTGCATCTGCGTTAATGTTTCCAGCCATTTACTGTTCATACACCAGTTTGTTATTAGTGAATTCTGTTGCAGATGAATGTGTGAATCCTCATGTCTGTAAATGTACCACATTGTGGGCAGGCTGCAGGGGAAGGTTGAGTTTACCATGTAAGGAATATACAGTGTGAGTAAGATCAGAGCATTAGGCTGTGTCATTCTGAGCCCCAACTGCTCAGAGACATGACAGTCTGACACTGTGCCATATCTAAAATCAGCTCTACCAGGCCTGCGCAGAGATTGTGTATCAGCATCTGCATAGCCTCTGTGTGAAGCTTTATAAGGACCTGTCAGTTACAGTCTCACACCTTTACACACCATACCCAAACAATTCATAAGAACTAACAAATCTGGTGGCCATATTAGACTGATGAATATAGTGTAACGTCGCTGTCAGTACAAAGCCTTGTTTCAGAAAATAGTTTCCCTTGACATTGTGTCCAAATTTCATAATAAAATACCCAACAGAAATCGTGCAAAATTATAAAAAATATTTCTTTAGATGGGCAGAACAGTGGTGCAGTGGTTATCTCTGTTGGATCACAGTGAGAAGGTCCTGGGTTCGATCCCAGGTTTCCTCCAGGTGCTATGGTTGCCTCCCACTGTCCAAAGACTTGCGATAGACTTATTAGATGCTCTAAATTGCCCACAGGTGTGAGTTTGTGTGTGTGATTGGTTATCTGTCTATGTGTTGTCCTGAGATAGATTGGCCTCCTGTCCTGGGTTTAGTCCACCTTAGGCCCGTAGTCAGCCGGGATTGGCTCCAGCTTCCATGCGACCCGAAATGGAAAAAGCAGTTTGGACAATGAATGAATACATTTTTTAACATTAACCTTCTGAGGCTTACATTGATTTTCATCTCCAGAAAAGTTACTATTATGTTACTATTATATTAAACTATTATGTATGAAGTAACATACAATCATAATCCTCTCGAAATGTCCCAGTAATTCAGTTTTTACAGTATGTCAGTGGTCAAAACTCTGAAGAATATGCATTTGCTGTTGACTGTATAACATTCATTCTAGCATGAGTTCAAGTGCCACTAACCTAAATTAGATGGCCTGGAAGTGTGCCATTGATGCACGTGAGTCACTATTTTTGGTAACAATGTCACTCCTAGAGAGTGAGGGTCAGATCTTCTGGACTTAAAGAAGGCCAACTGGGGCCCTGCTGGGCTTCTAAGGGTTTAGTTACTGCTGTGCTGTATTTGTCAGTCCAAATGCTTTGGGGACACCAGTGGCAATGTGTCATGTGTAGTCAATGATTTCTATGTTTTCATGTAAAAGAAACCAGTAAACCCATGCCAAAACATTAGGCAAAACCTGGTAGCGTTGGGGAAGAACAGAAAACCACATTAAAACACACTCAGAACATCCTGCTGAACAGGCCAATCGAAACAATAAAGGTAATTATTAACTTTTTTACAATCAGTTATAATTTATAACATCTGAGAGAACAGCGCTGGATTACAAGCAGTACTGGAGTGTAAAAGACAGTGTAATAGCCAGCTATGGAATGGGGAGGGAAATTTTCAGAATGCAATAAAAACTAAAATCTGTTCCAAGTCACTTGAACCTTTATTTAACTGACAAAAGTACCAAGAAAAGATTTTTAGTAGTTTTATTGACCGTCTTCAAATTTTGAATTTGGTGGCTGCAACACACTCAACAAAAGTTGGGACAGAGGCATGTTTACCACTGTGTTACATCACCTTTCCTTTTAATAACCATTTTTAATTATTTTGGAACTAAGGAGACTAATTGTCATAGTTTTGCAATTGGAAATTTTGTCTGTTGTTGCTGTTGTGTGATTCGCCTCTTCATGAACTCCACACATTTTCAATAGATGACAGATCTGGACTGACAGCAGGCCAGTCAAGCACATGCTCCCTGTGTGTATGAAGACATGCTGTTGAAGGCCATGTAGAATATGGTTCGGCATTGTCCTGCTGAAATAAGAATGGACCTCCTGGGAAGAGATGTCGACTTGATGGCAACATACGTCTCTGTAAAACCCTAAATACGCCTCAGTCAGTGGGACCTCCACATACATGCAACACACCCATGCCATGGGCACTGATGCCCCCTATACCCTCACAGATGCTGGCTTTTGCAACTTTTGCTGATAACAATCTGGGTGTACATGTTTATCTTTGCCACAGAGATTTTGACGCCTGTTTTTTTTTTCCTTTTCCTGACATTTTGGACTCATCTGACCACAGCACAAGGTTCCACAGCCTTTCAATTAGTTCATTCAATAGTGGTTTCCAATGTTGCCCTTTACACACCGAGACGTCTCTGAATTTACTGAATCTTTTCACAATATTACGTACTGTACATTGAACCCTATTGGAATGTTGGGTAGGATTTGCAAGAAAACATCAAACATCTTGAACTCAACTGAAGACATTTTGCATGAAAGAGTAGTCAAAGTTTTCAACAAGCCAATGTTAGAGACAGCTGACGTGTGTGCAAAACGTCTGCAACATACTAGTTCTGCTAAAGGGAACAGTAAGTGAGACCAAGGGTGTACTTACTTTTTCCACAAAAGGCATGTTGAAAAAGATAATCAATTTTCATGGTGTGCACTCATTTTTCTCCTGACTGTATGCTATTGTGTCAATGCAATAGCAGCTTTTAGGACCATTCCACATATAATGGTCATCTAATGTATAATTATCAGGTACAGTGGCATAAATTACCATATGACAAGTTTACAAACATAAGGACCAATAGCAGGTGGGAAATTCTGATTAAATAGTTATAAATATATTCATAAATATTAAATTTAACAGTAAAACTATCGTATTTTTGTCATTAACGCATTATTTCATCCTCCCCATTGTCTCTTGGATTATTCCCCAATTCATTAGCTCTTTCTGATGACCTACAGCAACTAAAGGCTGCAACCAAATCACAGCTGTGATGTTATTTGTAGTAACATGCTGGTTCCCAGTCACATGTATTTTTGAACACTAATTTCCCAAATAGTCTTTCTTAAAATAATGTGAGACTACTGGTTGCTGTTAACAGGGTCTCTAACTACTCTACAATCTATGTTCTCTGTAAGCAGAATTTATCCTGGCCTAATCAGAGCAGCTCTACCAACAGATTCATATGTGAATTTACAAAGACAGATTTTCATTTTTGGACTTGAATAAATCTGAATAAATCGCTATAAAGCAAGAAGTATATGTTAAGAATATGTTAACTGAAAACAAGTTACACATTCCAAATTTAAGCTAGGTTTTGGAAATAATTGCCATTAAACCTGAATATTTACCAACTCTAGCTACCACTTCACTACCATAACATTGAACAGACCATAAAGGCGCTAATAGACAGTAGTATTATTGTAGTAGTGATAACTGGCTTAAAGAAATTGCTACATCCAAAGCTTATTGGCTAATGCATTTACAGTAATGCCATGAGCTGCTGGCATTTTTTATGACTTAATGATTAATGTACAACTAACAAAATTAAAGGAAATAAAAACACACTTTAAGCCATTTGTTACTGGCCAGAAAATGCATCAGAGTGTAGGTGTAAAAAGTATATTTTTCTCAATTCATTAATTTCAAAATATATGTTTAATGTGTGGAAATAAAGGGGTTTTGGGGTGCAAAGGTTTGATCAGCCCTTTAGCACAAGAAACAAATGAGGTAAAAGCAAATTATCCCACTAATAATACAGAGAAGCTGCATTTCATAGCATGTTAAATGGGCTAAAGTCTTGAAAGAGGAAGTACAGAAGAAGTGGACGTATGGGCCAAAAATACTCAAAAAGTTCAAAGGTCAAAGTCAACAGGCAGCAACATTTAAAAGTAAAAGCAAATGTTCTAAAAGATAAAAGAAAAAGTGAGGCCACGCTAAGCTTTAACTCTAAGAACAAGCAGATCACACTCTAGAACCCAGACTAACCCTCAGTGACTAATATCTGGGTCTGGATTCTTCATGAATTCCTTGCACAGTGGTAAATTGTCCTACATCAGCAGCTTCACTTCACACAGATATAAGTGAAGTAAAAGTGACTCTTTGTCATTGTGAACACACTCAAGCACCACAATGAAATGTGACCTCTGCATTTAACCCATCACACGTGCACATGTGGAGCAGTGGGCAGCTATCAACATGGTCCTGGGAGCAGTGTATCGGGACGGTACCTTGCTCAAGGAAACCTCAGTGGTGCCTGGGCTGGGACTTGAGCCTGCAATGTCCAAGAACTCAAATAAAATCCCCTGACAAGTGAGATTTGTATTTTACAGGTTTCAATATATGTATATATATATATATATCTTGGAAATGTTACTGAGTAAAGGTATAATCAAACCACCGCCTGTTAGTTTTTTCCCTCTTTCTCCTTATAATAACCCTTATTCTACTCCTCCTCAGTGGCTGCTGTGTTGTGTGCGGGCAGTGTGTCAGTAGTGAGTGTTAACAGGCTGGTGTAAACCACAGTCCGGGCGCTGTGCCAGACTGGAATTTACACTGCTTCTCTGATTTCAGTGCTGCAACACCAGCTGTAGATTAAATGTTTTGCTCGTTTTGTTCTACAGAGGCTTTTCAGGGCTAAGCCAAAGATCCCGAATGTTGCCCCTACCACCTGTCTCTTCCACCGCTCAGAATATCTCCCAGTTGTGTGTGTGAGAGTGTGGTGGTGGGAGGGTGATGGAAATTAAGGGTGGGCTAGAGAGGGGTTTCCCCCTGCACAAATGCACCGTATGTCTGAAGGCATGTTCAAACTGAAGCCTGAGCTGTCCAGCATGCTGCCCAGCACTAAAATGTGAGTAACCATTGTCTTGTACTTCCTTAGTTTCAGATACATTTTACTCATGCAGTGATAAGCTGTTTCAGATCATCTGGACAGGAGTCAGCTTTATCAGGGGGCTAAAAATGCCTTATCTGATTCAGCTGCAGTTCTGCACTCATTTTTCAGCTGAACTAAAATTCTCAGGCTGCTACAGTATCTTCTTTTACTGGACACTCCAATGAATTTTAATGTCAGTGAAATTGTCCTGATTATATTAAACCCAAAAGAATTTTGTGTGTTGTTTGTTGTTGTCCTCTGTGTTCCAGTACTGGGTAAATAGTTCCATCACTCACAGTTGCATTTCCATTTTAATTATTTTAAAAGAAATTCCAACTTTTCCCAAAATAATCAAAAATAAACAAACTTATAAAACTCAATGCAATATATTAACATTTATTTCTAACATCTATACAAAATACATGTGGATACATTTGCATATTTTGAAATATATTGTACATATTGTCCCATAAATATTCCCAGCTATTACACTGCCTGTTTATTGCCAAATATGTTCAAATCAAACATATTTTTATTATACATTTTAATATATATAAAAAATTTATTTTAATATACAAATATATCATTTTAAAAGTATACAATATATGAAAGCAGCAAGTATTTGTATATTTAGAATAAATTTAAATGTATTGATGTATGGGCAATATATTAGTCAATGTATTTAGGATGTAGTTATTATGTTATTTTGTTATATATATATACACAGTTATATATTATTATGAATTAATATGTTTAACCTGGTGTAAATATATTGTGTATAATTTATTTTATAATATATATTTTTTGTATGGGGGAATTTAGTGTATAGTTTAATTTCCTGAACCATAACCAAATTCAACTGATGTAGATTTACACCCGTTATTGTTTTATAGCTCAGCCATGTAGGCATACACAATTTTGCTCTTGCATGACATTGTTCTTGAGTGAAATGTTAAACACATGCCCCTGCATATTAAAAAGTGCCTCAGATTCAACAGTACTGCAACCCATGCCATGGGCACTGATACACCCCCATACTATCACAGTTGCTGCTTTTGCACCTTTTACTGTTAAAAGTCTAGATGATCATTTTTCATTTTTGGCACAGAAAACTTGACAATGTTTCTGCATGGAGTTAATGTATGGGTTTCTCCTTATGTCGTACAATTTTAAGTCAGACTTCTTGATGCAGTGACAGCCTGCATTCAGTGACAATGGTTTTTCAAAGTTCTCCCAAGCCCAGGTGGCTATATTTGTCACAGTAGCATGACGGCTCTGAATGTTCTAAATCTTTTTAACAATATTATGTACTGTAGATGTTTCTTTTTATTGCAAATTTCTCACTTGTGGGACTAATAAAGGGTTCTCTTATCTTATCTCTTATCTGATTAACAATTCTCTCATAAATTTTGGCACAACGGGGTGAGTCACAAACCATCCCTTGTGAGCCTTTGGTGGATGCGACATTTATACCCATCATGTTACCTCACCAGCTACCAATTAGTCTGCTTAATGTGGGGTCTTTTAAACCAGTGTTACTTAAATATTCTGTAAACTTTATAATCTTACTGTATAATTTTATAATGTTACTCTTAATCCTGTTTCAACCTCTGTTGAATGTGTTACACCCGTCAGTCTCTAAAGTTGAATATATTTATTTACATATAAGTTGGTCAGTAAAACTACAATCTTTTCTTTGTACTTTTGTATATGTATATTTCAGCTTATCACAGATTATTTGTTTTTATCGCATTTTGAAAAATATCCCAATCTTTCTGAAAAAAGGGTTTGCATCTAAAATAATTTATGCATTTTCTGGGAATTGTTTGTACTTAAAGCACAATGACTAACTGCATATTTCTTTACAAGGAGAACTTAATCAGTCCTGTTTAACTGGATTTAGTGTCACACAGTGTATGAAATATTTGAATCCATTTATCCCCCAATTTTAGTCATAACTCCCAGAGTTTTTTTTTCAGTTTTACACCAACAAAATTGGATTTACAGGCTGTGGCAACTGTGCCTGGCTAACAGGAAATTAATGTTCACAGCACAAATCAGTAGAATAGTCAAAAACTCTCAGACAGTAGAAAGATATTGAATAAGTGGTGGTGTTTTTGTCAGCAGGCTGAGAAAAAAATTCCAATCTAAACTCTTCACAATACCAAACAATACCAAACAATGCCTAGCAATGACTAGAAAAGATACACACAAAGAAACACAGCAACATTATTTAGGCCCAAACCTATGTGTTTGTGTTTCAGAAACAACTTATTGTACTAATAAGTATTTTGGAAATTCATCTAAAGCAACTGGCATGTGTGAGACAATGAAAGGGAGACAAAACTCTTGTTGTTGCTGTGGGGGGGGGGCTGTCTGGCTCGTGGGTAGCAGAACTAAATAAATAGTGCTGCCTTCACTCCTATTGGTAGTCACCATGTCAGGTCATGCAGTATTTGCATGAAATAGACCCCTAGCCTATTTTCACCTCACCTACTTGCCTAGATAATGGCACTTGTCACTGGAAAATCGCCAGCTCTCTTTGAAAATGAAGCTGGTCACTCTGTTGCTCTGTTGACCCTGGTGTTAATTTCCAAGGCATGAGTGCTGGGTTAGAGGGAGATTTCCAGGCCTAGAACTTCCTTTTCATAATGAGGTTAATTCCATGAGAGAGGAGGATGTTTATAAGTGTCTGTCTATAAATAGCACTGTGTTTGGTCTTGCTGGTAATCCAACACTGGCAGGGTGGAGAGGTCCATCCTTACTGGAGTTTTATTGAGGTCTAATAATACACATGCACAGTTGATTTATTCTGCAGTGTTTGTTCCATTACATAAGCTTGTGTATTTATATGTACAGTGAATTTATGCACTCTGAGAGTACGGAATAGCAAACTATCAGAGGGTATGCACTGATGTCACTTTCCCACTGAAACATGCCCCCCACAGTCAGACTGAGTGGCAAAACATGCTCCAATATTGCTACCTCCAGTAAGAGAAATGTCAAAACTGGGAGAAAACAGCTGATTATCTGCTTAAAGTAAAGACAGTTGGATACTGACGTTGGACATTGGAACCAGAGATCCATGGACATTGACATATGGTCAGAAATAAGGTTTCCTGTATCTGATTTCAAGGTCGGGGAAATACACAAACCAAAAACACAATAAATGTCAGGAAACGCAATTTCTGAACACATGTCAAAGTAAAAGTGACTTATTTGTTATTGCGAACACACCCCATCCCATAAAGTGCACAACAAAATGTGACCTCTGCATTTAACCCATTCACACATAGAGCAGTTGCACCTTGCTCAAAGGTACATCAGTGGTACCTGGGCCAGGACATGAACCTGTGACCCTCTGATCACAAGGGCAATGTCCTAACCACTAGGCCACCACTGCCCACTTTTTTGTTGGTTTTAAAAGTGAAATTGACTTATTTGTCATTGTAACTACACTTAATCACACAAAGTGCATGTTAAAAGTCCATGAAAAACTGGTGGAACTACAAAGAGGAGACATTATGACAAGATGTACTGAACACATATATATATGTAGGTGTGTGTGTGTGTGTGTGTGTTCAAAACAGGTATCATACTGAGAGAGCTGCTAACTTTGATGAACTGAATTGTTATGATCATCTGGGGCTGGATAAAATCGAGGAGCACGAAGACCCGAGAGAATACTGCTATGGTCAGCAGCTTTGTTATGCTTCATACAATCCCATCTAAGCTATTAAAAGCACAATTGTCATGTTCATTGCATGCAATACAAACAAGTGGCTGGAGACACTGGAGCTGTTTGACATATGTTCTGCTCTGTTTTAGGGGGGTACCATCCCGTACAAGTGGGAGATGTTTTTAACAAGAGGTACAAGGTTCTGTCCAAGCTGGGCTGGGGCTACTTTGGTACTGTTTGGCTCTGTATGGACCTCAGGTATGTAAAGTCATTAGAGTGTTCAGTTCTGGTCCTGGAGGTAGGGGGTCTGCACAATTCAGTGATTTCCCTGCTCCAACACACCAGCTTAACCTGTCAACTACCTACTGAGTTGAATCGGGTATGTTCGAACAGGAAAACTGTCAAACTGCACTGGACACCTTAAAGGGCTGGAGAACCTCTTTACAGGATTCATGAATCATAGGCATGTCCTTGAGAAATCAAAAGAATGTGTGTGTGTGTGTTTCAGATCAGGCAGGTATGTAGCTGTGAAGATCCTCAAGAGTGGATCTGGCTTTACCCAGGCTGGTCAAGATGAGCTAACACTACTACGCTGTGTGAGTATCTGTCTTTCTCTCTCGGTCTCTCTCTCTCTCAATCTTTCTTTTTTAACCTCCTCAACTTTTCCTGCCATTCCCCCAGGCCAGTGGTCCCACAGCCCGAAACCCCTTAAAAGGACGCATTGTGCAGTTGCTGGATGAGTTTAAGATAGCTGGAGTTAATGGAGTACGTATCCTTTTATAACCCCAATGTTCTTAATTTTAATGTCAGTTATGAGGCACATATTAGTTCATCCCACGGGCAAGAAAGCCCTGGGAATGCTTAAGCCAACACACTGACACATACAGTATAAACATCACTGTTTACTGTAATGATGTTATTTGCATTTGTTCTAATATTCACTTTGTTATGCTTCATCCCATCTACAATCCCATCTAAGCTATTAAAAGCACAATTGTCATGTTCATTGCATGCAATACAAACAAGTGGCTGGAGACACTGGAGCTGCTTGACATATGTTCTGCTCTGTCTTTAGGGGGGGTACCATCCCGTACAAGTGGGAGATGTTTTTAACAAGAGGTACAAGGTTCTGTCCAAGCTGGGCTGGACAATATATACTGTGGTGTGAAAAACTATGTGCCCCCTTCCTGATTTCTTATTCTTTTGCATGTTTGTCACACAAAATGCTTCTGATCATCAAACACATTTAATTATTAGTCAAAGATAACACAAGTAAACACAAAATGCAGTTTTTAAATTATGTTTTTTATTATTTAGGGAGAAAAAATTCCAAACCTACATGGCCCTGTGTGAAAAAGTAATTGCCCCCTGAACCTAATAACTGGTTGGGCCACCCTT